>CM034350.1:61191666-61435210 GCA_019925275.1 Mytilus edulis
GCATACCAGCCACCCATGTCACAGACGAGGATCTCGATCATCAAAGAAGCATTTGCCAAGTTTGACAAAACTGGTGACGGGGTAATTACTCTTGAAGATTTAAAGGGTGTTTACATTGTCAAACATCACCCTAGATATATAAATGGAGAAATGACAGAGGACCAAATTCTCAGATCATTTCTTGATGTGTTTGACCAAGGAGTAAAAGATGGAACGGTAAAAAAAAATTTTGCTTTTATTCTTATGTATTTGTCTCCCTAAAATTTCAATCCTGGTATCTATGGTGATAGATAGGAAGATGTGGTATGAGTGCAAATTAGACAACTCTCCATCCAAATAAAAATTCGTAAAAGTAAACCATTATAGGTCAAAGTACGGAGCCTTGGCTTATTACAAACAGCAAGCTATAAAGGGCCTCTAAAATTACTAGTGTTAAACCATTCAAACGCGAAAACCAACGGACAAATATATATAAAAACGAGAAACGAGAAAGGCGTATGAACTACATAAACAGACGACAAATACTGTACATCAGATTCCTGACTTAGGACAGATGCAAACATTTGCAGCAGGATTAAACGTTTTAATGGTACCAAACCTTCTCCCTTTTCTGAAACAATAGTATAACAAACATACTATAAAATATCAATTGGAAGGCTTAACTCAATCAAAAAACGCAAATAAACACCCAATGAATTAATTTGATGTGCAATACCTGAATGTAAATACATAGTTAATAAAAACTATAAGGGTTAAGTAATTAAGGTCAAAAGTTAATAAACAGGCTTTAACAAAGTTAAAGTACGATACCTCTGTGAAATATTTAACGCTTTTTTAGAAAATCATCACTTTCGAAAAACACTGTGACATATCCTACACAGGTAAATGAAAATAATTGTGTCGTTAAGAATACTTGAGTTTATTTACATGTATAAGAGGTACTACTGGTCTTTTCAAGTCATAGCTTCTTAGACGTGTTTTTGATACGAATTGTGCCTCTTACTTTTCTCCATAATAACAAAGATTGGCACTGCTTATCTAGATTTACAAATGTAATAATCATGTATATACACAACATTCCAATAAAGTATTTGATGGAAATGAAAAAATAAACCATCAAATTATCATAATAAATATGATCCGTTTTCTTACATAAGGTCCCATCAAATTATTTTTGGGGCAAATTACAGTGGTGTTATCGAGCGAAATTGTCATAAGATAGGTATGGTTAGTTTCGTTTAAATCTAATCGATGGTTCGAGATTTATTAAAGAAATATAATTAAGCATTTGATACATAATTGAAATTGTACATATTTGATTGGTGGTTTTCGGTATAATTTGAACTACATCTATTTGCATCCACTAAGTTAGTTTTGATCTGGACTATTTATATTATCTATTATGTTAAAGATAAATACTCCAATCGTATAGTGTTAACAGAACCTCAAAGTAAACAAATGAACTGGTATATTTAAAATATCAATTAACATTAAAACCCTTTTCGAAATGGCATTGGGCTTAAGTGATCGATAAATTCACAAGAAACTGGCCATTAGTCTATTCTCTAGATTTAGATATAAGGATTATGTCTTCCCAGATAGTGATGATTTTTATTTGGTTTGTTGTCTTTTTATTTGGATTGATCAGCTCCTCAAAGTTAATATTATTTTTTGGATTTTCATTCTTTCAATCTCAATAAATATACAGAAACAATGATATTTATTTTAAAAATCGGAGAACTTGAAAGAATGATTTTTTCTCTCAAAAAATGACTAAAATGTCGACCCTTTAGCTCTTTACGGAGTTTATGATGGTATAGGTTCAATAACATATTTTGAAATGGTTACAAGTAAGAGTTCTTGTGAAAATACATGTTTTAAGCCATCGGATCAAAATTGTTTTGAATGCCCTTAATTGTAGAAATACGCATCTGGTGCAGTAAAATTATTACCTTTTATAAAGTTGTTATCTTAAAAAAAATTTAATCAGCATACAACCATAATGGAAAAGTAATGTTTTATTAGTATTATGTAATAATATCGAGGAAAATCTAAAATCAAGAAATGTAGCTCCCTTACTAAACTCATCATAAATACCAGGACTAAATTTGGTGTATACGCCAGACGCGCGTTTCGTCTTCAAAAGACTCATCAGTGACGCTCGAATCCAAAAAAAGTTAAAAAGGCCAAACAAAGTACGAAGTTGAAGAGCATTGAGGACCAAAATTCCTAAAAGTTTTGCCAAATACAGCTAAGGTAATCTATGCCTGAGGAAGAAAAGCCTTAGTATTTCAGAAATTTCAAAAATTTGTAAACAGTAAATTTATAAATATAACCATATCAATGGCAATTCATATCAGCACAAAAACTACTGACTACTGGGCTTGTGATACCCTCGGGGAAATAAATCTCCACCAGCAGTGGCATCGACCCAGTGGTTGTAAATAAACTCATCATAGATACCAGGATTAAATTTAGTATATACGCTAGACGCGCATTTCGTCTTCAAAAGACTCATTAGTGACGCTCGAATAAAAAAAAGTTAAAAAGGCCAAACAAAGTACGAAGTTGAAGAGCATTGAGGATCATAAACTTGATTCATTTCCTGTCTTGCTGTACGTTTGATCTTATCTTGTTTTGATCAGCTCATAAAGGCTTAGATGAGGGTTTTTTTATAATCAAATAATTTGACCGCGATTAACATTGAGGAGATATCTATTTCCGAAAGCTCATTTAGTTCATGAGTTAAGAATTTTATTATATTTTCAAGTGTGAAAAATTGATGGATTGAATTTGGCCTAAGAAGGACGGCAATACAATCGTTTTCCTTTAAAACGAATGTAAAATACAAAGTCAAAGAGCTGAAATGACTTTCTGTGGTCTCATATTTTTTTTTTATAGAAGAGTACTTTTTTTCGCACAAATATATTAGGATAGAATTCACTACACATGTCAGTACATTGACAATGAAATATGAGCTTCAATGTATTTATAGAATTTTGGTAATATTAAAGCATAATTTTTATATTGCATTGTTTGACTCCATGATTTTATAACTTAGGTGACCGAGGAAGAATTTACAAACTACTACAGTGGAGTAGGAGCCAATATAGATACAGATGAAGAATTTGTTAAAATGATGAAAACTGCATGGGAGATATAGCAAAACTAGAAATAAGAATTCACTTTTTTTAACTATCGATATCTAGGATTTGTTACAACTACCACTTTGATTCATATAATCACATAGTTTTATTTGTAAAACAACGGTTAGATTTAAAATATGTAAATACCCTTTTCCGAGAAGAAGTATATGCGAATCTTTCGGTTTGTTTGTCTGTCGCAAAATACCAAATAAATGGTATATTGGCAACATTTTTAATCGGACAATAGATTTTGTAATTATGTTTTGAGTATGAAAAGTTAAGTTTTATCTTAAGTCGGTAACCTTTGTGACACATATTCTTATATTGGTTAACTAATATATCTTTTTTACACAATGAATTCACAATACTTTGTAATAGCGTATGCATAACTACAGAAGTTGTCAAAGATGATCATAAGCTAGTAAGAAATGTCTTTTTGAAATGCCAAGTTCAAAAATATTTCTGAATGAATCGTGTATGTCAATAATGTAAACGGTACTACTTTTTCTGCACCAGATGCACATTTCCACAATCAATAAAATGGAGAAAGGAAATGGTGAATGTGTCAAAGCAACAACAACCCGACCATAGAGCAGACAACAGCCGAAGGCCACCAATTGGTCTTCAATGTAGCGAGAATTCCCGCACCCGTAGGTGTCTTTTCAGTAATGCTGGAGGCCAAAATATTTTGAAATCCAAAGCTTATAATTATTAAAAGGATGAAGAGATTGTAAATGACGAATAAAAAATGATTGTGGTATCATTTTATTAACATGTTATTTTATGTTTCAGTTATTTTATCAAATGTAGGTATCCTTGTTGTTTTTTTCTATTAATATTTCATCAGATTCATTTGTTGTGTACACTGTATATCATGTTGTAGATTGAAACAGATTTTATAAAGAAAATTTTAATTGTAAAGATTATTATTCAGGTAATATCTTCATAATGTCATAAAATCATCAAAGATGTCAGAATGTTCAAATATTTAGTGTTTATTGCTTACAAGAGGGACGGAAGATACCAAAGGAACAGTCAAACTCATAAATCGAAAATAAACTGACAACGCCATGGCAAATAATGAAAAAGACAAACAGACAAAAAAAAGCACACACAACATAGTACTAAAGAATAAGCAACACGAACCCCATAAAAAACTAGAGATGATCTCAGGTGCCCCGGAAGGGTAAGAAAATCCTGCTCCACATGTGGCACCCGTCGTGTTGCTTGTGAGATAACAAATCCGGTAAATAGTATAATTCGGTAGGTCACATTCATGAAAGGGAAGGGGATTGTAGTTACGACGTGAGAAACATATCCGATATCATTTGTGAAACGGTTATTCCATAACGGTCAACCAACTCGTGATGGCGTCCGTAAAATTAACGAAGGAATGATTTCAACTTCACCAATTCTAACTCTTGGTTTAATGTCTTAAGAGCCAGTGGTATACGCGGCATAAGCATATAATTTTAAAGTAATGATTTTTTTTTAACAGCACCTTTGGATATAAATTTTGAGTTGATATATCTGCTGCAAGTCTTAAGTTTAACATCTATGATGAAAACCTAAAACCTAAACTTTACTCAAACTTTCGTATTACAGACATACAGTATTTTACAATTTTCCTTTATTCGTTAAAGTGTAGATGTGATTTGGCCAAGGCAATGGATTTTTTTTCTCTTTTCATGGAAATAAGTAGATCTCGTCAAATGAAACTTTTTCAACCGATCTGAAATAAATACTCACGAAAACTTTTATAACAACTGATAACAAAGTTTCATCGGACCTAAGTATCATAGTCATCCTTCGATATTTAATATAACGTTATCATTATTAGGTCTGTTTTCAGATATATACTACTACCTGTAGGTAAATTATATTTTATGGACTTAATAGTTGTAAGTTGTACATATCTGGCAGTCAGCGGTCATATGACTTTGATCTTTTTTTTATAGATCTTGAAAGTATTAAGGTTATGCGATGTAGTGAAATAATAAAATTAACGGTACCAATTTTCTTGCACCAGATGCGCATTTCGACAATACATGTCTCTTCAGTGATGCTCCTGGCCAAAATATTTGAAATCCAAAGCTTATATAAAAGATGAAGAGCTATAATCAAAAGGGTAAAAAAAAGTATAGCCAAATCCGTGAAAGGAATCAGAGCTTTGAATGAGGGAGATACTTTTCTTAATTTATAATAATTTCTAATATTTTGTAACAGCAAATTTTAATAACACAAAAATCCGTATTTTCATGCCAGTACCGAAGTACTGGCTACTGGGCTGGTGATACCCTCGGGGACTAATAGTTCACCAGCAGAGGCATCGATCCAGTGGTAGTAATAAAATTAACGGTACCAATTTTCTTGCACCAGAATCGCATTTCGACAATACATGTCTCTTCAGTGATACTCCTGGCCAAAATATTTGAAATCCAAAGCATATATAAAAGATGAAGAGCTATAATCCAAAAGGTCCAAAAAGTATAGCCAAATCCGTGAAAGGAATCAGAGCTTTGCATGAGGGAGATGCATTCCTTAATTTATAATAATTTCTAATATTTTGTAACAGTATGTATGAATACATTAATTTTTTTAGGGCCAGCTAAAGGCCACCTCAGGCTATGGGAATTTTCGCTGCGTTGGAGATCTAGAACTGTCGATGACTTTATGCTGTTTATGCTTATTGGTCGGATAATTGTTTCTTTGGCACTTTACTCGTTTTATTCTCTGTTCTATCTTAAAGACTTCCAACTTCAAATTCAATCATGATTTATGAAGCAGATGAGATATACCAGCGCGTGCACTTGTATTATCTTATTTGTATTGATTTGTCTGATACGTGCAATATGCACATTATAGATTTAAATACCTCGAAAATAAGATTTATCTAAAAAAAAATCTATTGATCAAATAACTAAGAAATATCTAGAAAATGTATACCTTTGCATTTTAATGAAGTAAGAATGATTTACATAAAGTAAGAATAATTATCACTATACTTCTCAATAAATAGGGTATTTATATATTTTCCTTTTAAATCTCGTCGTTTCGAACAAATATCTACATCTATTGTCCATAGTCCTTTAATCTTAGGAAAACATAACGAACGGATGTCTATATCTTGGAAAGGTGTGCTTCGTAGAATTGCCGGTTAATACACATATCATCAGTTTTTTAATGCAAAAAATAACTGACTAACTCACAAAATTAAGCTCAACATTTATACCAAGAAGTCAGTATACACCTGGACGTTAATATTTAAATTTTCAGAATGCTTCTATCTCAATACCACATATAACTAGAAATTAAAATTGTTAAATCTGCTGCACGTTTGAGGTTATATGTTTATACCTACAATAATGATACCATCCAATTTGCGTCCAAGTAAACATGAGCGTGTTGTGAATACTTGTTGTGATATTGTTACCTCTGTTTTTGTCAAACCTTTTTCTGATTTTATATGATATCACAAGCAAGAAGACAAATATTCATAAAGCAGCTTTAAAAGTTTAAATTTGGATAGATATATGCAAGGTTAGGGCAATTGTAAGTTAATTAAGATATCAGTTTGAAATATAATTTTTCACTTTCATTTAACATAGATCTGATGTGTCCCTGAACAGATTTGTACAATTTTCTGCCTTTTAATCATTTTTTACTTTTGTGTCACTGATGTTTTTTGTAGACGAAACGCGCGTCTAGCGTACACAATTATAATCATGGTTACTAGGATGATTTTCTGTCTAACCCTCGAACTAAACAACATGTGTTTTTTTTTGTGTTGTATTTTTGTCGTATAGCTCTTCAACGGTTTTCGGTACTTATACATCCCTCGGATTTCCAATGTTTGGCTTTGAGCGTTCCTGGTGAAGGTAAATACAGAAAAATGCTTCATACGGGTGCAACGTATTAAATGTTGTTTGAATTTTTTTATTAAGTGTTCAGATTTCATACGAATTAATGAAATGCTAAAGATACTAAAATGATAGTATAACTCATAAGAGTAAGATAAACGGACAACACCTAGAAAAAACCCATTCAAACAACAAAAGTACAAACAATACTCTACTAAGAATTTTTTACATAAGAAAATGCCTGTACCAAGTCAGGCATATGACAGTTGTTATCCATTCGTTTTATGTGTTTGAGCACTTGTTTTTGGTTTTTGATAAGGGACTATCCGTTTTGAATTTTCCTTGGAGTTCAGTATTTTGATTTTTCTTTTTTCTTAACACCACCAAATGAACTACATAGATAAGGCCGTTAGTTTTCTCGTTTGAATTGTTTTACATTGTCATTTCCGGGCCTTTTATAGCTGACTATGCTGTATGGACTTTGCTAATTTTTGAACGCCATATGGTGACCTATGGTTGTTGATTTTGTGTCATTTTGATCTTTTGTAGAGAGTTGTCTCATTGGCAAAAGAGATATTTCTAAAACCAACAATTTAAGAAGTTCTATTCGATTTACGGATAAAAATATACATAATAACCCTTACTATATTCGATATAACCACTTCAAAAACACCTGTACCAGTCAAATTGCACATCTTTATCTGTGATTAAATTGGTCCATTAACCTAGAAACCAGATATTCGTAATAGCCATAACAGACACCATTATTTTGATTGGAAGAACGGTTGATATAAAAACCAGAATAGTATATAAAATTCAGGTGAACTCATTATTATTTATGTCTGGAAAACATGAGCTATAACAGGTAATAATTGTACTATTAAATAATAACGTCGAGTACTCTAATGTAGATAACTTGTGTCTATTGTTATTTGTTTATTATGTGTGTATTTGATACCAATCAGATAAGTCGATGCAATTGCCAAAATTATTTATGAGCCGTTGTCTCATGTAAGGGCTGGGTTTTAAAGCTCAAACACACATGTTTAGTTCGTTTCTAATTTGTTGACAACCAAAGTCAGCAGCCGCATTAAGTCTAGGGAAGGTCGTTTGTCGGTTTTTTTTATCATAATTGTTGGGTCATGTTTCCATTGATTTTTCTGTAGAATTAATTATACCACTGGCTTTCTTTTTTAAATCATTTGTCATGCAAAAGATTTAAAAGTTTAATTTCAGGCTCTTCGGCCACTTGTTTTTGTTGTATAAATTGAAAAAAATAAAAACTGCACTAAGATGATGATGTCCGCAACACTTGCCACGCAGCATATCTTGTAAATATTAAGCGATGACACTCATGTGAATAAACTCATTTTAAGTAAGGACACTTGAGTTTGTACATAAAACAAGATAGATATAGTGTGTCGTTCCAACAAAATTATAATGACACTCTCACACGACAATTTATCTCGTACCAAAATTTTATGTATTTACCAACATCAAGAACTCTAAAAACAAATTTGACAGACAAGATGCATAAATGGATAGAAAAATGGAACAATGTAATCAAAATGATTGCAAAGTATTTGAATTCTTTGAAGTTCAAACTTTCCTGCTGATGGAATTAGAACCTTAGTTTTAAAGTTATTTCTTAAAGAGTAAGGGGATGTTCATGTTAGAAATCATGCAAGTACCGAATCATAAACTACTGAAAGTGTGAAAACTAAAGACGGTTTCAGCGACCTAGATTACTTCTCCCTACAACGATAAAAAAAAGTGTCATGTAACTGAATTTTGTTAAATAATGATATTTTTGCAGAATTCTTGGAGTTTCTGACTGTACTCCTTTAAAATATAACAAACCCCACCTAGTCTTCCCACTATTACAAATGAAGTGTTAAGAAGATAAGGCAACACCATTTGATTTTTTATCAATAGGGGTACCACATATGTTATGTTGTTATCGAGCAAAATTGAAATAAGTTTTCCACTGAATAAACTTCAATCGGAGGATCAATATAGTAAAAGTCGTTGATATTCTGATTGAAAGACAGTCGAACATATATTTCAATATCAAACATCTGTCGATAAGCAACAATCAAAGATACCAGCGTAATGATTTGGACAGCCAGACGAGTGTTTAGTCTACTTGACTCTCTTCAAGGGACTTAAGATAAGATAGGATAAATGTTAATTAAAGTCTGCTTTAATTGTATACAAAACGAGGGCTTTTCAAAGCTTTTTAATGCTAATGAAAACATATTCATCAACAAAAAATTAAAGGTCATTCAGACTTGGTGGACATAGTCCGTTTATTTTAAAGATATCTTTAGCTGTGGTTCTCAGCCATCTGATTTTATGATGACTCTTAATTTTTATTCTAGGATTGATAATTTTCTTGCAGAACTCGTTGGTTTGTTAAAGAAACTTTGGCTTTTTCTACCCATTATTCATAACAGAGATACTATGAAAATGGCCAGCAACCAACATTTGAAAGAAGTATGGTGTGAAAAATATTATTTTCTTAGTTCATTATAAGCCTATCAATTTTCTATTCAGTGGTTTTGATAGATTGTCGGTTGTTTTTAATCTAATAGGAGTAATGTGTTATCATCAGTTAAATGATAAAACGTCTTGTCCTTTTTCTAAAAACCGGTTCATTTGAAGGATCTAAGATATTGTTGATATATATTCCGTTTTAACTTCACAAGTTAAATACACGATGGTCTTAAAGTATAGATTCTAGGTACTGAGTTGTTTAAAATCTTAATAATATGTTATAGTATCCTTTTATTTGTCTTCATGAATATTACTTTCACTGTTTATTCTGTTTTTTTTGTTTGTTTTTATCAATTTGACGTGACTCTGTACTTATACATCCCGTCATAATGTTTTTGTTCTATGATCATTTTTATATTTTTGTCTTAATTTTGCTAATGTAATTTGTCTATATGCCTTTTTGTGTTTCTTTAATACCTTTGACGTTGCTGTCTGCTATACATCCCGTCATTGTGTTATTGTTCTATGACCATTTTTGTATTTTTGTCTTTCATTTTTGGTAATGTGGTTTGTCTATATGCTAGTTTCTGTTTCTTTGATCCATATGACATTACGTGGCTCTATACTTAGACATCCCGTCATTGTGTTATTGTGCATTTGTAAAATAATATATTCTTGTCTTTCATTTTTGCTAATGTGCTTTATCTTTAAGCTTTTTTTTAATCTTCTTTGTGACATATTTGTTTGTTTTTATATCGAGAAAGATTGTTGACTGTTGAAATAGTGTGTAACATTTTTATAACAGGATAAGCTTCAAAGATTTTTGCAAACAATGCTTCGTTCTTTGCATTTATATAAACTCAAAACCTGTTTCATAAGTTATTGACAGTATTTGATGAACATTTAGAACTGACTATTTACAATACTGATTAGTTGATGCTTTCTGTGAGGATGCTTTTCATAAGCTTCTTTAGTTAATACTCGTAATTCCGACAAGACTTAGATTTTGATGACTTCATACTGAAATTCTTTAAGTTCTGTTCAAGTTGTTTCATCCTTTATCTAATTATCTTCATTTTGTAAATGAAACCAACGATGCTAAGTATACGATACTATATAAGAAAGACAATAAACAAGAAAACAAAACAGGACAGATGAAAACAATTGTTGAGTGTTTTGAATATGACAGATATTTTTCCATTCGTTTGGTGTGTTTGAGCTTTTGGATTTGCCATTTGAATAGAGACTTTCCATTTTGGTTTTTCCTCGCATTTCAGTTTTTTCGTGGTTTTACTTTTTTGTACACACGGATTTCTAAATATATAAGATATTGTCAACAGTTGATTATCGATGTTCATATCTCATAAGTCGGTTGAGAAGATAAAAAATGGTTACAAGCAAAAGCAAAAACTGAGGAATTCACATCAATATAAACTTCAAAAGGTGCGAAAAAACATTTATGCTTGATCAATCATTCTTTTTAAAATATCTGTACAAAAGTTATCATCATAATTAAAGCAGTTGCAGATTCTGTTCTTTCAGTTAAAGCGTCAACACCAAACACATTTTAAAACAAACTTATGTCTTTCAGAATCTTTCTTTGAAATTGTTTATACAATTTTACCAGTAGCTATAACAACAAAATATTAATCTCCTCTAAATGTGCCGTTGAGATAACTAACTGTTAATTGCATTTTATCACCTCTTTTGTTCAATATTTTTATTAATGATCTTATTGATGAGGTCAAGAGGTTAAATGTTGGCATAAAACTTGATGATGATATTGTTTCTGTACTTGTATATGCAGATGACATTGTATTTATGTGTGATAATGAAAAAGATTTACAAAAAATATTAGACATTTTAAGTCAATGGTGTAACACTAATGATCTTGTTGTAAATTTAAGCAAGTCAAAAATTGTTCATTTTAGACCCCAGTCAGTACAAAGAACAAAGTTTCAATTTATGTTTAATGATAATAGCATAGATATTGTAGAAAAATATACATATCTGGGACTAGTGTTAAATGAATATTTGAATTATATAGATATGGCAAAAGCTGTTGCTAAGTCTGCCAGTAGGGCATTAGGTTTGTTAATTGCCAAAAGTAAAGCTAATGGTGGTTTTGAGTTTTCAATTTTTACAAAACTTTTTGATACACTGGTTATGTCAGTTATTGAATATGGTGCCTCAATATGGGGAGCTAGGGAGTTTACATGTATTAATGCAATTAAAAATAGAGCCATGAGATTTTTTATGGGTGTTGGTAAATATACCCCAAATTTATCATTATATGGAGATACGGGCTGGATGCCATGTATTATTAAACAATGGTCATGTATTTTTAGAAATTGGTCAAGATTTTTGAAAATGAATGATACCAGACTTAATAAAAAAGTGTTTTTATGGGCAAATAGAATATGTAACAGTAAAATTAAAAACTGGAATTTTAGAGTTCATAGTAAATTTAGAGAACTTAATATTGAAAATTTTTGTAATATAAACTGTACTTTTAGTAAAAATGATATTAAGAATATTGAAAGTAATGTTTTTGATATGTACAAGAGAAAATGGTGTAATGATTTAAACACAAATGATCGCAGTAAACTGCGTACATATAGATTATTTAAACAAGAATATTATAAAGAACATTATTTAAGTGTTCATATGCCAGGAAAATATAAAAGCGCCTTTGCTAAATTTCGATGTGGTGTGGCGCCGATTAGAATAGAAACAGGCAGATATGAAGGGGTTTTAAGTGAAAATAGATTTTGTTTTAATGATTCATGTATACAACAGAAACTCATTGAAGATGAGAAACATGTTTTACTTAAATGCCCTTTATATTCACAGGCAAGACAAGAGGTTTTTACTAGAGCAGTTTCTTTTAATATTGATTTTTTAGACTTAAATGATGATGAAAAATTTATATTTTTATTTACAAATAAAAATTTATGCTTTTATTCGGCCAAAATCTGCCATGATATTTTAATTCAAAGGAAGAATGTTTTATATAGATAAAAAATGTTTTATATTTTTATCGAGCTGTCCTTTTTTATGTAAAAGTCTCTCATAACTCTTTTGAGAGTGGCTCTCGAATGTTTTTAAGATTGTTTTGTACTTTTAATTAAAACATGTTGTATATATATATTGTGTTCATGTTTGTATTGTACATGTAGAGAGGTGAGACTATAATAAAATATTTGATTTGATTTGATTTTGATTGTTAAATGTTTTTTGATAAGACATGTGCTAATTCGATTTTTGAAATCATTGTTTTTGTTTTAATTTCGTTGAATATCAATGTCAAAAACATGGAAATAAAAAACAAGATATTACGTTAGCGACAAATCGTTGTATTACATACATAGGTTAGCATACTATTGGCACCTTTAAACATGTCACGTTAAAGTATAATATTTGACGTGGCCAGAAACATTCTATATGAATATAAAAATACCAAACCAAAAGAATCTGTTACCATACTGGATATATATGCAATACATCAGACGTGTGTTTTACAGGGCTACTAGTTGAATCTTAAAGCGGTTTGATTACGAATAATTGTAATCATAGGTAACTGTTTTTGCCTTATCCCTTGGACATTGCTCTTCCTTTAATGTTTATCTTCGATTTTCTGATATCTTAGCTTTCTTTATCATTGACGTCAACTTTCTATAACCATGTACACTAAATTGGTCGATAACACTGTTGGTTGATGTTATCAAAAGCCCTTCAACAGTGTTTTTGCACCACCATGACATAAATGGGATATTGATACCTGATAGTAATGAGTATAAATTCACAGGTGTTAAATTACAATGTTATCCTAACGAGACATAAGTGATCATAATTCTTGAGATAAACTTACTCTTTCAATTTTTGTTAAGTTTAACTTTACCATCCGAATTAAAACATTAGATTACCTGTACTCGTCAGATGCATACAATCTTGTAAATTTTTCATAAATGTAACCCAGTGAACGAATGCAACATCAATGAACAGTCTTGACAGATCAACTCTCTTCTCGAATGATTTGTTTTACTGACAATGTACTTATCAGTTAACATAATACCAGAAAACAAGGCAAGAACTATCATTAGTTGAATTAATAGTAAGCTTGGTAAATTGATTTACAATATCTATCATGGAATAAAGATTCGGACATTTGAATATCCTGTTGAACAGAATTTTTCAATGGATAACCGGCATGAAAATGACACAGAACAATTCCGCACAGATCTTCTTTGTACCAAGTAAACAATGAAGCACAGGGTGCAGAGCAATTGTAATCCCGAGGTATTGATCAATAATTTGTATTACTATAAAGCTAGAAGCCAATATAGTAATCTTTCGGATAGCAAAATAAACAATAGAACTAGGCCACGATAGCAGTTTGCTGTTAGCAATGAATGTTTAAGAATTGGTAATACAATTTGTAAATTGTCAATTTAGATCAAATTAAATACCTTCTTAAACAATTGATTTTGCTATCTGTATTAAAATATTAATTGACAATGTTATATGTGTTTTAAATGAAAATCAAGTTTATCGTGTGAAGATTTTTTTAGATAAGTTTAAATAGTAGCGAATTAGGAATTGGAAATAAGTAACCAATAATGAATAAGAACAAAATAACGAATAAGGAATAAGGAATTGGTATCGAATAAGTAATAAGTTACATCTTGAAAATCCTCATCTACCAGATAACCTGAGCCGTGTTTGTCACAAAAAAGTAAAATAAAAAAAATACTGAACTACGAATTTTGGATAAAAAATGCTCTCCAACTTTGTACTAAGTGTCACTTATAAGTCTTATGTAGACGAAACACGCGTCTGGCGTATTTAATCATAAACCTGGTACCTTTGATATAACTATCTACCTTGGCGCACATAGATTCATTTTTAATGGTGCGTAATTTATGCAACAGAGCATGTAAAACAAATTTCCTAGAATAAAAAGGAAATACGTGCACCAATTTGAAAACTGTTAATTCTGATGGAACACCTAGCACACAAATTTGTATTGTAACTTGGGTATGCATAACAACACATCCAAAGATAAGTAATGCGCCAATTTAATCTTTTTTTCTCAAATTTATAAACGGACAATTATAGAAAAGTCTGTTAAATCGTTTCAGTACCGAAGTACTGTCTACCCTGTTCACAATAATCTGAAAAGTATAAAGGGGAAGGTATTGAACAGTACTAAGTTGACTTCAAATAAACAGTACGAACAGTACTGAAATTACTACAGGGGATAAGTCTTTAAATTGACCAAAAGACTGAGCATGGCTTAACATTTATTGTTTGGACTTTGAAGATGATGTGTAGATCAACATCATCATTCAAGACTAAAATTCATTTACTCGTGGTACTAGTATATTGATATTTGGATTTTAATTTTTATCACAATTAATGCGACTCATTTTTGTAGAATCTACGTGCCTTTCTTAAATGATGATATTTAAACTGTCATTTAGTTATCTTAATGTTTTCTGCCATATAACTCATGTTATTTGACTATTTAAAATAGTCAGTGAAAATGAACAGGTAGTATATGCTGATCCAACTACATTTAATGCGAGTCGATGTTTTTTTTACTGCATAATTCATCGGCAATGCACGGCTCTGAATTATCGTAACTTGGAGAAAAATATTTCATATGCTGTAAAGTTTTTTTCAATTTTATTAATGAGAAAGTTTTGTTAGGATCAAATATAATAATATAATGCCAACGTCAGTACGCTCGACACGCATATACCTTGAACAACATGATGGCGTGCCCGAAATAAAAAGTCTGAGAAGTCAAACAAACACACAGGCCGTTGGTCTATGAGTACTAAAGCTAAAAGGACCAAAATAGTTCAAGGTTAACTCTGTTTTATTAAAAACTATCAGTAATGGAACGCCAAGCAGGAAATATGTCTGCAATCCAATGTGATACAATTGCAAAGTTATTATTATAAACAAAACATGTTAGATTTAATGAGCTCTTTTGTAATAATCCATCGGTGGTATTCATAATTTTGTTTCAATGATTTCCCCAGAAGCTATTTCTCTGCTTATATACAAAATACTCTGTAACAATAATCGCACGGGTCATTACTTTTACATTTAACAGTCTATAGATGATAAAAATCGAATTATACAATTCTAAGGTTATAAATTATGGGAAAAATTAAAAACTATATTTTTAAGTCTTTGATAATAGGTTTTTCTTTCGTATGTGAGACCCTCAGATGTGTAACTTGTCCACATCATTGAACCCCTCCTCTTTGGCCCTCTTGAGAACTTGTAATTACACAAGGATGAGTTTCTGTGGATTTGATTATTCTTTAAGATATCATTAGTACAGCTTAAGTTATTAAAAGATTAGGGTAAAAAAAATCTGGTGAAGGTTTATCGAGAAAAACGCTTCGTACCGACCAAAGGTTCACGAGGGACTAGAATTGGCTCTAATATTTTGATTGGTTTTTTTTAGACCAAAGATCTACACATTTTTAAGCACCTTCCTTTAAAATTTCATGAAGCTATGACCTCTGAAATAAAGATTGTTTGTACTTCATCGTCAATTTTGGGATACAATTTTTATAAATTTATTCTTTTTTGTCATAATTAACCTTGCCGCCATTCACAATATTAAACGTTTTTATATTGATGAATATTATATAAAAAAAAAGTCGTCACGAATTCTTATTTACAATATTGTAGAGTTACACAAATTGAAGATGCTCGTACATCCAGGTTACCGATACAAGCTCTTAAGAGACTCTTGTTGTATAATCTTGGTCACGTACGTATTTACTTAGTTGTTGGTTTCAATGGTTCTCAGTGAATTCTTAGTCTTGTATCCTTAGTATTGTATTGATTTTTAAAAATGACAGCACTCATTTTTATTATGAGCTGCAGATTAGCTATCCTAAGTGGTAATTACTGATAACAAACAAAAGTTATTAAGATTACAACACAGGCGGTATGCTGTAAAGTGTCCTCAGTATCTCTGAAAGTGAAATTAAAATTTTCCTCATGACATTCCTTATGTTATTTGAACTTTACGTATCTTAATTTACTTCAATTTTTGTTAAACTTGCTTTTTTTAGCTGTTTACTATTGATTTGTATGTTACTACCCAGGTTGTTCATCACCGAAAAAAATGGTGGTTTTAAGGAGGTGGAAGATTTTGAAATAGTTGTTGAAATATAATTTACAAAATGTTTTCATCGATCTTACTGTATTCCTTTGCATCGTATTTAATGTTACTCTTTAATTGTGAGTTCAATCTCAACGAAATATTAATCCATTAAGAACGCATTTGGTCTGATGGAGAATTATAATGCAAAATTATGAAATAAAAACCTTGTTTGTTAAAATTCAAGTAAGATAATGGAATAAAGAGTGCGTGGATTGTATCATTTTCGTTTTATTTTCGATTGCGTATCATCTAAAAGTGTGTGTTTGATTGATTCCTTGATTTTATGAATGAATGTGTTTTTTTGCAATAAATGTGTTTGTTAAATTTGATAGATTTTTTTGTGCTTCTTTGTTGAATATTTGTTTGTTTATTGTTCTAATTAGATTGTGACACGGTGATGACTGCTGTACCTCTATTTTGACAATTTTACATTTTATGTCTGTTTTGTTCACGCATCGTAAATTTAATGAAATTTGATGCAACTGTCATACAACTTAAAGGTTTAACGCTCTAACACCAGGTTCAATCCACCATTGTCTTTATTTGAAAATGCCTGTACCAAATCTGGAATGTATCAGTTGTTGTCCATTTGTTTGATGTGTTTTATCATTTAGTTTTGCCATTTGAATAGGAACTTTCCGTTTTGAATTTTCCTCGGAATTCAGTATTTTTGTGATTTTACTTTTCAAATCGTTTTGATGTCTCATATCAGGTCAATTATATATGGCAAATTCAAACACTATTGATAGAAGACTATCATTTTGAGATTTTGATATACTAATTGATCAATGTATACTTGTGATGATCTTTTCAATCCTTATGACTAAGGTAGTGGTTAGAAAATTGCTTTGTCAAATTGGTAACATCACACCTGTGTTTATAAGATTTTGCCTGGTAATTTCGACGTTGTGTCGCAGAATTCTGTTTTCCTCTTCCAAATAAAAACTTTCCTCCTTCGATTCTAATCGTTGAACATAAATAGTTTATATCCCGAGAGATGCAAGGTCATTCAATGTGAAAGACGTCAATAGAAAGTTGTTTAGAACATATCGAATACCAGTACCCAGTAAAGAAAGACACTGAAAATACTTGACAACATAATGAAGCGAAAATAGAGTTATCAATATGGCATTGCAGGTTTAGCATTTCATATATTTTGTTGAGAAATAGCTAAAATGAGGAGGTACCGGTATATGATTACCAATTGGACAGCTGTCCATAGAGATCAAGAGTCAAACACATGAACAAAGACAGATCACCGTTCAGTCTTCAACGATGAGTAAAACCCATACCGTATAGTAAGATATAAAAATCCCTGGTTCAACAAAATGTTAAACAATTGAAAAACAGTTTTCAACAATAAACGAAAAACAATGATTACAGAAAGTGATCAACACCAACAACTTGACCAAACACTACTTTGTCGTTTGATTGCTGTCTCATTGCCGTATTATCTCCGTTTATTTGTTTATCAATAAGACATTACAATATAAGTTTAGTGACATTTTTATTTAAAACTAATTACTTTTATTTCGGCACTTTTTGATTTGATGCTATAGCGCCCTAGGTATAACAAACGATGTTCTGTACAATCCCAAAAAAAAAATCAACAAACAAATAAGCACAAGATATAACAATTTCATAATCTATACACTTGTGGCGAAAACTTGTTTAGGCAAAATAAACAAAGACAGACAAAATAAACTGTGCTCTTTAGAAAAACGTCTTTTAATCTTGACGAAGGATGCATTTTTTTAAACTTACTGACACATATCTAAAACGTTACGGTGAAATATTTTCTAAAATGATTGTAAACAGACATTGTGTAGAATTTGTTTATTAAGACCAGTTTTAGAGGTCAAAAGGTGTCGTATTTACTTCGCGTTTTATCATCAATCAAATCAGCAAAGAAACATTAAGTCAATAAACAAATATTACCAGAGATACTTTTACATCATTAATTGGACGAAAATGGAAAGTTGAATATTAAAAAAGGTCATCAATCGGAGATTACATTGTCCGATATTTGAATTTCAGGATGGCTGAATGCTGAATTTTTGTATCAAACTGATTACAAACTCGAGTATCATATCAGAATATTTACAAAAAAATGGAAAGACGTATTTACTACAAACGCTACTCAAGATAATTTTCATTCTCAGTTTGTTTATCAGTATTTAGAATTGTTAATCAAACTGCTCTGTAATCTTCATGTTGCATATTAATATATATAAAAAATTTCAATAAACTGAGCAGACAAAAAAGAAGAGGACAATCTTGTGAATTTCATAATTGAAATATTTTATCCAGAGTTCACACACATCCTTGTTTGACATAGCCCTTAGTAAAGTCAATTTGTTTTTCGTTGCTGGTGTTTGACTCTTTTCAGCCATATGGCTATGAGGAACTTGATCTTTTTGACATGCTCCTTCTTGTTGTTCTGGTATTACTCATACAAACTGGATCAAGACTACATTGTCTTTTGATTAAACCAAGTCCTACTCTATCTAAAGGTCGTTTCACAAGTCCCATGCCAACTCTATCGAAAGGACGTTTTACGAGGCCCATGCCGACTTTATCAAATGGCCTCTTGACCAGACCCATTCCTACTTTATCAAAAGGCTTCTTTACTAGTCCCATTCCAACTTTATCAAAAGGTCGTTTCACTAATCCCATTCCAACTTTATCAAACGGTCTCTTTACCAACCCCATTCCAACTCTGTCGAACGGTCGCTTTACTAATCCCATTCCAACTCTGTCGAATGGTCGTTTCACTAATCCCATTCCAACTCTGTCGAATGGTCGTTTCACTAATCCCATGCCTACTCTGTCAAATGGTCGTTTGACTAATCCCATGCCTACTCTGTCAAATGGTCGTTTCACTAATCCCATGCCAACTCTGTCGAACGGTCGCTTCACTAATCCCATACCAACTTTGTCAAATGGTCGTTTCACTAATCCCATACCAATTCTATCAAATGGTCGTTTTACTAATCCCATTCCTACTTTGTCAAATGGTCGTTTTACTAATCCCATACCAACTCTATCAAATGGTCGCTTCACTAATCCCATTCCGACTCTGTCAAATGGACGTTTTACTAATCCCATGCCAACTCTATCGAAAGGTCGCTTCACTAATCCCATTCCAACTTTGTCGAAAGGTCTTTTAACTAATCCCATTCCAATTCTGTCCATGGGTCGCTTTACTAAACCCATCCCAACCTTATCGAAAGGACGTTTTCGTATCAAACCCATTCCTATTCTATCGAGAGTTCTTTTTCGTATTAACCCTGATCCAACCTTATCAAGGCGTTTTTCGTCATTGTCTGCTATATATTCTAAAAAGTTTGGATAAACTTCGCCGACGGTATCACCGTCGTTATATCGTTTAATTAGTCCACTACCAATACGATCAATATAACGTTTTTCATCTTCGATTTGGTCTTCTTCTGTAATCTCATCTTCTTGACTTTGGGCATTAAGTGAACTGAAAAAAAATGAATTAAGATAGAATATTAATGTATATCTTTCCAATTGTGTATTTTAAAATAAAATGTCCGTAGTAAACTTAACATTGGTTCGTGACATTATTTTCCTTTCAGTCAATGACACTTTGTAGTAGAAAGTAAGGACACCGACTTGATATTTCTGATTATGGATCATTGCATCAGCATCTATGGATTGGATGATGGTTAAGGGGAAAAGCAGACGTAATAGATATGTGATATAAGCTATACACATTATATGGTTGACTCTAAATACAATTCATAAGGCAATGATTTTTGACATGACTATTTTTAGATACAAATAACCTTCAGAACTGGTCTGACTCTGTGCTCGTAGAATTGTACATTGCAAACATTTTATAGAGTGGCAACACATATCACTTATTTGGGCTTAAAATTGTATTTTTGTAAGCAAGGACGCATTCTTAAAAAAAAAGAAGCTGAACTGATATTTAAATGTATATCAAAATTTGTACAACTTAAATATATGAATTAAAATGTTTGCCTCTTAAAACTTGATTATTTTCGAACCGAACATTTCTGATAGTAAATCTTAAAGTAATGCAAGCATTGCAGTATTTGTTGGTTTTATTTTCATATTATTTCATAGATTTGTCTATGATGTTTTATCAGGCAAAAGGATAAATTAAAAATAGCCGACGGTTTTTTATTGTAATAAAATAGAAGTTGGTAAAGTAAAATCCACAGCAACAAAAACTGTTTAAAAGTAAAATCAAAAAGTAAACGTCCAATGATTAAAAAAATGTAAATACTATAAAAAAAAGCTCTGAATTACCTCGATTCAAGCGTATAGTGAATGAATTAAACAAAGATGCTCAAGTTGAATGAATAAAAACGAATTCAGAAGCAGGGGCAACCACTGAAGAAATCCTTGAATTGGAACAAGCACTTTCCTTGTTATACAAATTTTACGCATATTCACCTTTGATCACGAACAACCCTAACTTTTTAAAGTAACCATAGTCAGGGAACAAGTTTATTACTCAATAAAAACCGTGTTACATATGAAGAATAACAGATGCAATATCTTAAGAAAGTTCAATATACTAGCGTGTGAAAGAATACATGCAGATACTGAACGTAAGATCAAAGTATCCAATAATATATTAATCATGCTTTCTATCACTTAAATATCGATCACTGTACTTCTTAAAAGATTTCATACGGGAAAGGTCGTTAACAATGCAGGAATCACGAAATGGAACCTATAACAAATTTTTCAGCAAAATAAAATGTTAAAAACTAAAAATAAGGAAGACTAGTATCATTTCAAACTATAAATGAGCAAATCGAAGTGATATTAGTAAAGTAAGAACATTCAAGTTTCTTGTACCCTTTTCCATTAGTCTTTAAACAATTATATTCCAGGAAATTTTACATTACATTAGACACCAACTAGTCTTGCAAGTTTTATTGGAAGTATTGTAAATGAATAACAGGTATTTATTGAACTAAATACATAAGTACATTACTGATGGTCAACAACACTTAAGGTGTCTATCACTAATTACATATAATCGGATGACCACTTCCGAACTCCGTAATTGGTAAATTCAATATTAAGTGATTAATATGTCTTTGGTCTGAAGAACATAAAAAACGTAGAATGTTACTACACTTTGAGGATTGTTTATGAATGTTGTGTAAGGTGAAGAAAACTGTGATTTTGTATGACCTTACTTTGTTTGTTGTTTGAAAGACAAAGGGAAACACACACAAAATCAAAGTTCGAAACAGACTCGAGGTCAAAGTAGGCTACTTAGTATCAATAGTGTACCTTATAAGCTTTTTTTTTATAACATTTGAAACTTATTTTCTTAATCATATATTATTTCCACTCTTAAGTTCAGTTATACATAGCAGTTTTCTTTTTCTAATGAATCTCCATCTAGTATTTTTTCTGTGTGAAATCTTTAAAAATCGCTGGTCGTTTTAACTCCCTTTAAAAGTACAGCACCACTAGTTAAGTACATCCTTCTGAACATTTCTAATTAAGATTAAAGGGGTAGCATAGTGTACATGTAACTAGATAAATATGTTACAGTTTCATGTGCCTGTTCAAGACAGGAACATCGACAGTTGATGCCTTAAAAAAGTAAAGATCCTAATGATTTAAAGAAACTGTATGTATTTATTCAGCAGCTCATTCACAGTTGGTAGTTTTTTTTAATATAGTGCTATTCTAGATTCAATCGATTCAGAGTTTGGTCGCATATTATACATACATTTCTCTATTATTTAATACAGCTGATCAATGTTCCTTTTGTAAGTCGTACTTAACCTGGGTTGCTGTATCGATTCATTGATATATACCCCACATCTCATTTATGACTAACGCGATGATTTTAATTTTCCTATAGTCAACTTTCCATTTCTGTGTAGCAACATCCCAGCGGCACCAGCATATAGAGTATATGTGTCTCAATTGATATGTTACTCTAGCGCTAGCTCAAAGTACGTTGATTTTGTTGAACGAGGAATACTGCTTTCTCAAAAGTTGCTAAGACAGGGCTATGAATCAATCAAGTAAAGGTCATCACTCAAGAAATTTTACGGTCGCCATCATGAGCTGATTGGCCATTATGACAAAAGTGTGTCAGAAGTCATATCTAATATTCTTCCTCAATCATAATTACCTTCCATCATTACCGAACTGAACAAGGAAATAACACGATGGGTGCCGTATACGGTGCAGGAAATGCTTACCCTTCCGGAGCACATGATTTCACTCCCGGTTTGTAGTGGAGTTCGTGTTGTTTCTTAATTATTATTTATAACTGTTGATGTAAATGTCCTTTGGTTTTGTGAGCTTTTGTTTACTCCTTGTTTTGATTGTTATTGTCTCATCATTCGTATTCGTGTTTTATATAGATGCATAAGATTTCAATGTATTTTAAAGGCGAACATATTTAATTCTTCATTAAAAGTTTTATGTTACTAATGTTTCTTCGAATAACAAGTAATGATGGTTCTTATCTAAATACATTTAACAACTTCTATTTAAAACAGAAAAAGGAAGATAGATATTGTTAGCGCAAACCAACATATTTAAAAATCTTTCCGAAAGGACAACTTTACATTTGCTTCTAGTTTAGAAAGAAAATTACAAGCGGACAGGAAGATTAATTTTATATACCACTTGTACAGTCAGACAGTCTATTGACTCGAACAAAAATCTAGTCTAGTCTTTTCAAAACATTATGTTTATTTGTGTGGTCTAAAGCATATGCGTATAATGTTATTTCATTTGAATTGATGATGAAAAGGCTTTTGTACCTAAATGAAATGAGAAGAAAAGAAGATATCGAAAACAAGTAATAACGTGCATTTTCTTTCAATATCTAGCGGTTTGTCAACCAATTATCACTTTTTCAGAATAACGTCAACACAACTATAGTATCATTGATAAACACACAAAAGCTGATGAATGATAAATAGTCACGATTAATTATTTGCGCAAGGTACTTCGGATTAACAATGTATAATGTAGGATACATGTAAGTGTGCCCATGCTAAAAGTTCATAATATTGTCATAAAAAATATAATGTTGATATATTCATGTAGATAGAAGTTTGAGTTTCAATCTATAGAAAATGCTATAGAAAATGCTGATCAATATTAAAGCTTTTATAAAAGATTTTCAACAATCCGAAACTCTCTGTAAGGATTTTCCATATCTTTCACAGATATAGGACAAAATTCGGTTAATCATATAAAATTAATTGTATAGTAAATATAAAAAAAAACATATCAGTAGTTAAAAATAAATAATGTCAAGATCCAAGTTAAGATATGAAGGTGAATGGAATAGAAAAAAACAAATCGGATCGTCGTAAATCGGAATTTTACTGAAACAATGTACTATAAAGTTAACCGAACAATGCATATTAGAATAGATCTTTTTCATCTTAATTAAAATCCACTTAAATTTGACTGAAGTATTCTTCTCCTAACAAATACATCTTCATTCTGAAGATTTTAATTTCAAGAAGATGTCAACATTTGTCTAATTAGTTATTTCCATTACGAGAGTTTGCTTTCACTAACAAATGGAATTGACACTTTATTAACAGAAACGTGTAACCTCAGCACTAAAGCACTAAATAATATTTCTCTTGGACCTGATTGTTTCATAAATGACTTACAAATTCATAGTTACTTCGAAAATTATATTTTCAGGAAACTGCACTAGAAAAAATACACGTAATCAATTTCTGTAAATCTCAAGTTATTTCAACATTTGGCGAATAAACAAGACGAGATTGATAAAGCCATTTCATAAAACTCATCAAATTTCATTGAAAATGTCATTTTTTACACTTTCTAATTACTTTTAGAGATTTTAAAATGGAAAAAATGAAAGTGTAGATCAGTTGCCCTTAGTTTTTCTTGCCCTTTTCTAATTTTACATTATGGCGTCAAATGCATGATGACGTTTCATAGAAATTATACATTCAGCAGAACTTAAGAATTGAAGGATTTCCTTCCTATCGTATAAAATTCGTTTCAGACACTGCATCTTGTGCGTTACAATATTTCTCCACTGTAGACTTCAATTTAAGTCTGGCTTTCTTGAAATTTCAACTAAAGTTTTGATTCAGTGCCTCTTGAACGCTTTGTTTCTTATTCTGAATCTCTTATTTCACTAACAGTCAGGTGATTAGTTTAAAATTTACAACTTTAAGTATCTCATATCTCAAGAGTTTTTAAGAATTCAATTGCATTAGAAATAAAAACTACTATTATATATAAATCGCATGTATCTGGATTTACCTTTATCGAGAACAATCCTAACATTCGAAAGCCAAGAACTGAAACAGTTCAAGATCTACATGACCAAAAAGGATAAAATATACTTGTTGTTTTTATGATTTAATATTGGTACATATTTAATTCATGTTTTTAAATATGTTTAGTTTTTTTTTCTATTTTGAAAAAAAAGAAGTAAAAGTTTAAAGTAAACTGCAAATATTCAAACTAGACAAATACAGAGAGGGCAATTGAAAGTATATGTCGAGCTAAATGAATGGAAACAGTTATTTACCGATGTTCAGATCACAAAATCCATTTTGAAAACAGAAACGACATGTTCAAAAGTATGTCGAAAGTCCCCAAAAAGACAAAGAAAGACAAAACAAAAACAAGTTATCAAACAAATATAGAAATAAAAGATTAAGCGACCCCCCCCCCCCCGGAAAAATTAAATTAAAAAAATAGTGTTTGAACTAAAGTTACGGAGAACTTAACGTAAACCAAATAGGTGATCAATGGCACTGCAGAAACTAAAAATTAATTCTTAATGACTATATGGCTTTAAGAATTGTTGCTTTCTGTATTCAGGATATAATTTTAAATTCTACATTTGCATACTATTTATATGGAACACATCCATCCCTATTATTTAAACTATGAAATTTAGTTATATCGTTAGGCCATTTGAAATCATATATCAATAAATAAAGTTTGGCCAATTTGTGAATCAACTGCAGTTAATAAAGTGTAATAAAAAAAACTGTCTTAGAGCTCATCAACACTAAAAATGTTTTCTACTCGAAAACACAATTTTCTTCGTGCTTGATTTTAGATAAATTTTCTATAGAATAGAATTATAAAGTAATGTATGCACTGTACATTGATAAAACGTCTATCCTCTAACTGCAAGATGTAAAACATTGTGTTATTATCAGATGTCTTCAAGGTAAACATATGTTTATACTGTTGATTTAATTAAGTCTTTGAAATCCAATTTACTTCCACTCTTCAATTAATACAACATGTCATTCTAAAATAAACATAGATTAACCAACACCCGTCCTCTTTCTATATTGTACCATCACCGAATGAAACTCATCAAGGAAGTGTATTAACCATGATTGTTGCTACTAGTGGATCAGGAGCTATTTTGTTGCTACTAGTGGATCAGGAGCTATTTATCCAAACTCCGAAAAGTCCAGATCAAAGGATGTATAAATACGATGAGCTATATTATTAAAAGGCATCTAATAGAAAGTGATGAATAAACTGTAAATTTTGTTATTTGACGATTGGAAAAAGACTATGAAGTAGAATCTGAAATAAAACAGAAAAACCTGATTCATTCTCCTGTGTTTATCCGGACTCGTTTGTTTTGATTCGAGTGCCGCTGATGAGTCTTGTAAATTGCGAGTCAGTCATACTAACTTGGGAGCCTGGTATCTTTTGTGAGTTTTACAACCATTGGATCCATGCCACAGCTGGTGGTCCTCGGATCAGTGGTTATACCTTTGATACGTTCATTATTTTCAAATATACTGTTCTTAAAATATAAACATAATTAAAAGTGCTATGGTTTATCATGGTTTTCTGTTTCTTATTTCTTCCGTTTTAAACGGTATTTTCCTTACTCTTCAGTTAATATGAAACTTGATAATTCCTTTACTGACGGAGAAAAGGACTTAAAATTTGAACAACATCATCTAAGGTTCTTCTAAGTCGTTAGTTACTAAATTCATTTCAATGTTCAGCTTTTTTTGTTGTTGTTTTGTATCTGTAAAACAACATTGTTCATGATACAAAATGCAATATCATTTTACAATATTAGACGATTAAATTACTTTATATTATACAAATTCTCTAGTGTCCAATATTAAGGGATTATGCATCTAGTTCCATCGTTTCAGCAACCGATCAAATGCATCAGTTAAAGTGTTATGTCTTTCCAATGCACTTAATGTACACGCAATCATTGCATATAAAAAATGAAAAAATGCAGTACTATTCAAGACCCGAACAACAATTATTGCTTCTTGTTGACGTAATTTATGACACTGCGAAGCACTCCGTATCTTTTTAAAATGGTTAAACTTGTACTTATAAGATTTGCTAATAGTATCTTCGTTCGACTTACGGACGTTTGATAGGATACGCAGTTTGCTGTAATCAACTTATGTATGCCCAGTAAAATCAAATGTTACTTTGTTTTCTTCAGCACCGGAAAATGCACTTTTTGTTTCCTTTAACAAATTCATTGTCGACGTAAACGTTTATCAAGGTCATATTATATATGCTGACATGCAATCTGCACCCTAATTTAGTTTTGTATTCCAATATATATTTACAAGTACAATTTGTTCAGGAAATTATCGGATGGGAGATGTGCTTTCGTAGAAATAGAATAATGCTGTTGAAATAATTATCGATTAAAAAATACATTTGTATACTCCGTAGTTTTATTACATTAATCATTTCATCGACAAATGAGTCAGTTTTCGATTAAATTAGTTTTCATATAAAAAGTCGTAAAAAACAGATGATCATATTTGTTCAAGTAAAAGTTTTTTATCAAAACTTAAAAGAAAATATTATATATTGATGAACAAAATAAACAGCTGAGATAATGGCTCATGATATCAAGAATCGGATTTGAGAGATTAGGCAAATACAGTAACTGAAATTAAACTTTACTGAAACCGCTCACAAGATTGGAGGGTACGTACAACAATAAGTAATTACCATTATCAGGATCCACAGTTACAAAGCATGTGTAGTATTGTTTAAAAGAGCTTCCTTATAAAAAAATAATTTGTTCGATCTACTCATTATTTAGAAATCAAGCATGAATATTGATTAGTAGAAAAATATCAACAGCAAAAGAAATAGACATGTATGAAAAACGATAAAGGTTTTGCGTTTTAATCTTTTATCAAATATTTGTATTACATGACAATCGATTCTTTTTTATTGGTTTTGCGAGGTGCTACTTAACCTTTGGTGAGTATCCTGTTTAGTGTTTTGTGAATTTGGTTTATCTTTTTGGTGATCATGGTATTGCCTGTTGTTCTACAGGTAATGGTTTTTGATTGCCCTATTCATCTTGGTTTCTAAATCAGAAACAATCGCAACAACGAAAATTTTTCAACATGATGTATAAATAATTGAAAAGCTTAAAGACAAAAAGCGATCTTATTTGAAAAAAGGTAAAACAAAAATACCAAACGCTTATATAAATTCAAAATGTAGAAATCAATAAAAAATGATAAAATATTACATTATCAACCGACGAAATAAGTTAAAACAACTGTCATATTCCTGACTTAATGTGTGACCTATTTGTTTTTCGTTAATTTTTTTGTACATAAATAAGGCCGTCAGTTTTCCCTTTTGTATTGTTTCACATTGTCATTTCGTAGCCTTTTATAGCTGACTTTGCGGTATGGGCTTTGCTCATTGTTGAACGCCGTACGGTGACCTAAAGTTTTTAATTTCTGCGTCATTTGGTCTTGTGTGGGGATTTGTCTCATTGGCAATCATACCACATCTTCTTTTTTATATTGGTACATGAATTTTTCGAGGAAAAGAGTGAATCAATCCAGGTGTCATATTTATCCAATCCTCCCACTCGCATAACAAATGTTTATAGTTTCGTTATATTGACAGAACTAGGTGAGCAACACCAAACATACACAATAGGTTAATATGACAATAAAGGAAACCCAGTAGCCTAATCACATATCACAGACACACATCACAACTGACCCGAAAAGTTAAAACACACATTCAAAGTTGCCAACAAAATATTGATGATTTGACAAAAATATATTAGTAAATATTTTAAGGTTAACTCCGCATGAGAGAGAAAAAATAAAAGTTTTTATATAGTAATTTCTTACTTAATTGTCGGAAAGTAAAATAATTTTGAGAATTGAAACGAGGAATTTGTCAAAGAGACAATAACTCAAACAAAGAGTAGAAAACAGCACAATGCCACCAATGGGTTTTCAAGTAAAATCACAAAAAACTGAACTCCGAGGAAAACTCAAAACGGAAAGTCAAAAATCTTTGTAAGACGTTGTTTATATACTTGTCACTTTATTCTTAGTGGGTTTTTTTTTTCTTCCGTAGATTTTGGAACAAAACTCTTTTAACATATACTTTTTCGTTATTGGTTTAACTCAAAACACATCAAAGATCCTCAAAGAAAATAAGAAATTGCTACCCTTATGCTTTATTTTAACAATGTACTGTATCTAAATAATAATTGATTTTGAAATTACCAACATATTATCTAGTCCAGTGATCTAGAAAATAAAAACACTGATATAATCGGATAGCTTCATACCTTGAGCAACACTTAACGAGTGTAACATAGTTGCCTCGGTACTCTTCCAGTTAATAGTGAATTGTCCATAAAAGAAATGTTACAATCATTAAAATACGCACATAGCAGAGTTATTCCTAAGAAGCCAGGTGGTAGCGACATATTTCTACTTTATTTAATATTCTTCTGAAAAGTGCTTGTTAAATGCCGTTGTTCTTTTAGCAAAAAATTAAATACAATTTTAGTTTCTATCTTAATGGCTAAAAAGGTTGTTATGATAGTTATTTTCAGTTGAGTAAACTTATGTATTTTCAATCAATTCATTAGTTAGTTAGTATCCTCAATCCGAGACAAATTGATTATTTGTACGTTCTCTAAGAATATAGCAGAAAAAAAGTAAAGAAACATATTGTAAATCACCAGACTATGAACAAGCCTGAGGATTAAGATTTATTTGATGATTGAAAAATAAATCCCTGATAATGTCAAGAAAATATTTATTATAAAAAAGAAACGAAAGTGATAACATCAAATTAACTTCTTGAAAATATTATTAAATGCATTCTTTTTCTAAAATAGGATATTAATAGGTACCTTAAAAAAAATATAATGTATGAATGAATATGAATGAAGTGATTTGTGCATTGGTCAGAATGATTTTAATAACAAATGATTTTAAACAATTAAATGGCGGAATATTACCACATTGTTGAAGTTTCATGTCAGTCCAGTGTAAGGTGTAATGACTGTATGACTTGGGATACCATAAAGAACCAAACATCCACCAGCAATGTTAAATAAGAAGAAATAAGCGCAGATATTTGTTTAATTCCTTTTTTAATCATATAGCTCTTCGAACGTTTAGGTTTAACATACCCTCGACTTTCAAATAATCGGCTTTTTAAAAAAATGAGGGTTTTTAAAAAAAATGATTGTATTAATCACATGTGAATGATAGTACTTTTCCGAAAAAAAGAAAGATGAACTGAAGACTTGTAATGAAGACTTGTAAATGGGTAATATATACTTTTAATTTAATAATTCATCTTGCATGTGCACTTTTGGTTTTGAAGGTCAAACAAAAAACTGCATGAAAATTCTTATTTACGGGGAAAGATTATCATTATGTTGTGCACATAATTCGTTATTACGAAAACCATGACAAACGACTTGTCAACTTCTAACAAGCATTAATATTTCATAACATAATTGGACGTTAACAACTGTTACTCTCATAGAACCAATTAGCTGAAAACCAAAGTTCATGTGAATAGAAAAAAGCCTTATACAGAAAATTATGTAAGCGTACATAAGCGTATTGTATCTACTACAAACCAGCTTCATTATTCATCGTTCACTAGATAAAGGCAACAGTAGTATACCGCTGTTCAAAACTCGTAAATCTATGAACAAAAAAAATCAAAATTGGGGTAATAAACTAAAACTGAGGGAAACGTATTAAATTTAGAAGATTAATAACACGTGATATAAGGCTAATGCGCAAAAACATTATATCTGTCATTTTTATAAATAGTGTTCTTTTCGATAAACAATGATCTCATAGAGTATAATGCGCATGTATGCTTCAAAATTTGTCATTCGAACCTTTTTCTAAACGCAGGTTTAATTCACAAAAATATACAAGTGAATTCCGTTTTACATTTTTACATTAAATTATGATGCCGTTGGTGCTCAACAATTAAATAGTCAATGTCTAAAATTTTCCTCCGTTTCCGAAAAACAGCGTTACTTAAACAAGCAAATATAAATAATGGTCAATTTAGGTCTATGTTTGAAGGATGATTTTTTTCTATAAAACAAATCATTGGGAATGTCAAAACCAAAGCACCCCTAAAGCAAACACTGGCTACTGTATCTTGAAAACTTTAGAGTAGTTTAGCGATTGATGATATAATCAGATAATTCTATTTTAAACAATTTCCATTTATGACTCTTGAACAGCGGTATACTTCTGTCGCCTTTATTATACACCTTAGCTTTTATCAGAATGATTCTTGAATAAGATTACGCAAAGATTTATTCAATTTCCCCCAAGACCCTGTTTCACGTGTATTATAAATAAAGGCAACAGTAGTATACCGCTGTTCGAAACTCATAAATCGATAGAAAAAAACAAGTCCGGGTTACAAACCAAAACCGAGGGAAACGCATTAAATATAAGAGTAGAACAACGACACAACATTTAAATGTAACACACAGAGAAACGAACTAAGCATTAGAGACAAAATCAGATGAGAATAACAAAAATAACATATATTTTTTTACTTCGATATTAGACAAAGAAGGTGGTATAAATCAACATCTCGCATCCTATACTTTCTCGACGAAAGATTAAAGACTTTGCAATAATTTTATCGCACTTTGTAGTACATAATTTAATATTTCGAAAACAACATTCTAAACATAGGTGGTAACTCTATTCATAATCTAACTGCAATCCTTTATTTTTGAGTTGTGAGTTTTGGTATCATTAAAAATTTAATCATCTTGTAAAATAATAACTATCTAGTCCCCATGATAACAATATGCATTTGTATGTATATACATTTAATATATCAAAACATATTTAATATTGTTTATTAGCTAATTGATAGAAAACATTCCTGATTCTGATCATAATCATAAAAAAACAATTAACCCGAAAATAGTTGCGTGAATTTACGAATATGCAAAAGAAAACAACCGGGTGTACTAAATATCTCTTTTTTATTATTTAGAAATGTGCATCATTGTTTGGAAACTTATTTATTACTGAAACGTCTCTATAAGTAAGATGGTTTTGTTTTTATCATATACATTTCAAAATTGTCAATTTTCTTTTTAAACCAACCAGACTTCATTCCTGTAAATTTCATGCCCTTAATGAACAATGAGATCGGATGCCAATTTGATATGATATAAGAACAGAACTCTAACATGACTGCCATTTCCATGCATGTCCAATAAAAAAATATGGCATTCTAGTTACTGCATTTCAATATTTTATCCCTAACTGTGGTGTTTATTTTTTTTACTAATATGTTCCCATAAGGTGTATAACTTTTTTATTCGTTTCTCTTGATAATATCACATACTTAACAGAGTTTAGACTTGTAGACATAACAACCCCTGATCAATCACAGTCTCATTAAGTTTTTAAAACATTTTTTTCAATATCTTCAAATGCATCCTTTCCAGTTAAGTGCTGTATAATATTCCTATTTCATGGGAAATTATATTTGTTTATAAAGTCGGCTGAAATAATACATTTTGACATTTAATATCAGAAGTGCATTATATTTGGCAACTATTTCATAAAATTAACATATAGGTCCATAAAAAATCATATTAAAAAACAAATCCTTACATGCAAAATTTAAAGTTATCAAACAAACCCATGAAATAATGACAATATTTCGCATAAAGTTCAAGAGAGCTGCCACTAATGATACGTCCATTGAAAATCAGATACATTATCTTCGTAATGACTAAAAATCTGATATGAATTAATTCCTGACGGCGTAATTGAATGTAAAGTTACATTTAACAAATATAAAAGAATTATGGTATTAATCAACTGATCTAAGTAACGATATGACTAGTTACTACCCTCACGCGACTCTCACGCGACATGCATTCTGGTTATGATGCGAAATGTGGACAGTTTAGGGAATCAGACTGAGGATATTAAACAGTAATTATTTGCAGCATTCTGCATTAGAGCGAATTAACACGAAATAACCGTAAACCAGTCCATAAAATTAAACAGAATTTCAGTCAATAAGACCGGACTTCATTCGAAAATCATCTAACACACTACAAAGATATCACTAGCTTCTTTAAATATCGATGAACAACGGTAAATATCAAAGATGTATTTAATGTAAATAATGTAAAACCTGTAATAAGAGTTGACCATAGGGACCTTTCACAGTATACTCAACATTTAATGGTTTAGGAGGAGATTTTTATGATGTGTAAGATATAAAAGTTAATAGAAAAGGTCAAAAAGTGTTGTTTTACATTCAACAGCACAATGACCTGAAGTACATATAGCAAAGAACAGACGACCATAGTAAAACGTTGGGATGGTTTGATATGTCTACAAATAATCGAATTTGAAATATCACTTATAATTTGTTGTGATAATGTCATATTATTTGTAACCAAGAATTGTTTCATAAAATTAGATTTGAATTGGAACTAAAGACAGCTATTAAATTAAACGGCAAAGGCGTTTTTTTGTAAAACAAGATATTTCATTGGGGTGGGGGGCAAATATTTTTGTTGATCAATCTTTTGAATTCTATGTTATGTTTTGAAAACTGCTGTTTGTCTTTAAATTGTTATTGTTTTTTTTTTTTATTTTAAGCTATAGCATTGTCAGCCAGTCATAGACGTATGAAATTTATTATCCCTTTGAGCAACACGTAAACCACTACAAACCGTGGGTGATCTTTGGTCGTGTAGCTTGTTCATTTAAGTATTAATTCCGTAATTAGTCAAACTCGGCAATGTCACAGTCGAGGGAAAGAGGATGGGATTTTCAAAACTTATAGAAAAATAAATACTGTCCATGTATTGTTTAAGAGTTTTGTTCTCATAGTGTTGTCATAAGTTTATGTTTATAGTGATCGTTTTGTTTGTTCCAATGTGACTAACGTTGTTCAACAACTAAAACGTATACCAGGTTGTTTTCAATGGAAGACGCGCGTTTCGTCTAAACAAGACTTATATTGGCGATGTATTCAATGGAAGACGCGCTTTCCGTCTAAACAAGACTTATTATTGGCGATTGATTCAAAATATTTGAAAGGCTAAAACAAAAACGATATTGAACACTTCAAATACGGAGGAAGCATGAACACCATTGAATGCTAACAAGAAAGAACGAGTATGATGCCAATTTACAACTTTGTTAAAATAATTCATTTCATCTCATATTCTAAGAACTTGTTACTCTTTGTTAAACATAGCCAGTTAACGGGAGGTTTGGCTAGCCATGAAACTTTCAGGTGCAACCCTACATTTATTTCTTAAAATGTCCTGTACCAAGTCAGGAATTTGGCAGTTGTTATCACGTAATCCATGTCCAGGTATGTTGATGTTTGTTTTTGTAGCAGTTTTTTTTTCTGTTTTCATGTTTTCCTCTTATACTTGATGTGTTTTCCTCGGTTTGGACCCGGATTTGCTTTCGATTAATCGATTTATGACTATTGAACAGTTGTATACTACTGTTGCTTTTATTCAATCTATCTGAAGAATTGTTGGGTTTAATTCTAATGAAAAGTCAATTATATCAGTTCTATTACTATCTATTACAACTATTTATTTCTATACCTTATTTTTTTTTGTGCTATATATTTTCATTGGAACACCAATAATCTGAGTTGTTTTAATAAACTCATCATAGATACTCATCATAGATACTCATCATATTGACCAGGATTCAAATTGTGTACAGCAGACAAAAGATTCATCAGTGACGTTTGAATAAAAAAGTTTCAATTACCAAGTAAAGTCAGAAAATAAAATATAAGAAAACCATCTTGTGTGTTTTTTTGAATTAATCTCAATGGCAAACAAAATCAAAAGTATAGACAGTAAAATATCTAAACAAGGTAAATTCACATGATTTAAAAAAAATTCCAATTGATTGATTGATTGATTGATTGATTGATTGGTGCTGAATGTCTATTGGAATTTATTTCAACCAAAGACAAATAAGAACAAATCAACATCGAATATTTGAATATTATCCAGGGGGTTAGGTCTTTCAGTCAAGGCTTGGTGTGACTAGAAAAAATGTCTTGTCATGACAAAAAACATGTGCAAAATCCAAAAGGACAACAGCCCGATATGCATTGATTTCATCGAAGATTTTTAAGGAAGTAGTTCAATTAAGTCATGACGAGATGGACAAATATGAACGTGAAAAAATGAGCTTAAATTATGAACATGTCTCTGATTTAAAAACTTGCAATTATATATCTACATTTTTCAAAGTAATGGGTTTCAACTCTTCTTACCACGGAACTGAAATAGTCGGTCGGTATTAAGTACAAGAATATGTACAAACCTTCATAGGTTTAAACTACATAACTGCTAACATTATCCTTTTCCGTACAAAGTGTATCATAGTCAATTATGCCACGTATTCTATACTTCATGCTTTTCCAGGAAGTTTGAATTATGATCGGTACGTTTGTTAAGAGTCATACTGTAAACGTAAATAGTTAAAATCTCGAAGTATGAACTTCACATACATATAAAAGCATGAAAATTAACAGTAAAACATAATTAGCTAAATCAACAAAACATATACAATTGTCATTTTATCACGAAGAATTATTGTTCCCACTAATACTTTACATTATAGATATATATCATTTAAGATTGAGTTACTCGTATAAGATACATACAATATTAAAGAAGATATTAAAAGCTAATAATTTGGTGTGAACACGGCCTAACTGTTTATAATATTTCTAGTGATCTATTATAAATACTATATTGGCAAACCACATATTCGGGTGGGAGAGTTGAATTAGTAACTAGTTTATAAGGAGCATATTCCTTCTGTAGTAGTTAGAAGTGGATTGTGATCGTTTGTTATGAATGCATTTCCTTGAAATTTGTCCTGCGAGGTAAAGACGCTGACTTTATTTTTTCAATCGATAAATCGTTGCTTACAATGTTTTAATTTTGCTTTCAATTTCTTTTCCTATTAACTTATAAATCGTCAGAATTCATAGCTAGGAAACTTCAATATAATCATCACAAATGTAAATTATTCATTTAATGTTGTATAATATTATCACCCTTGAATATTCCATTAAACCCAATCAGTAGTTGTGTTTACAAAGACAATTCAAATAACAACTGATGGTAGTGTCATAGTAATCCTGACCGGCTTGATACTATGATATTAGGATAGAAGAAATAATGACCATCTATAATTAATGAAATATATGAAATATTACTTCTTTAAGAAATTGTTGCGTGTAATGAAATAATAAACAACGTATTTTCCACATTACTGTAAAGCAGAAGTCGAATTACATCATAATAAGAAAGACAGAGGGCTTAAAAAAGATAAAAAGGAGATAATGTTGAAGATTACTTTTTATGTTTTGATTGTATGAGTTCAAAAGACCTGCAATGGATATTTGAGTAAGTAAGATTCACAAGAGATGTAAAATTGAAAGCAGCATTTGACTTGAACAAGAATAGAGTTAAAACAATGATTTTTTAATTATGTCGACGCAACTGGTTTCACTGTTATAAGAGTCCTGTGCCTTTCTCTATTGTGATATTTTACCTTAAGTTATGAAGTTCACAAGTTTAGAACATTGGTTAACTACTGTCGCCTCTGACAACAATGTAAATATCTGACCAGCATACACACAACACGACTTATTTTGACTTGAGAAATGCATTGCAAGTGATCAAATAACGTTTCAGAGGGGAAATGTAATATGTAAAACTGTTTAGCTGTGTGTGGATAAATTATGATATTTAATATAGATCAATTAGACAATAACCCAAACAAAACAACAAACAAACATCTAAGCAGGAAAAATGGTCAGGATAATGCCTTATAAAGTTGTAGTAGTAGTATATTTAAAGTAGTGTATGTGTTTACTCTTGTTACTGTTCGATTTGTATTAAAAACAAATACTTATATCAGCAGCAAATTTTTCGTCTGACAAATAGATTACCAAAAATAAATCCCTCCCGTCCCGTGCAATCATTGTTATCTGCTAATAATCGTCAAATTAATTCATACAAAAAAATCTATGTTACAGGAAGTTAAAAGGACAACAACCCGTAACTACTACTTCCAATGCTGCGATATCGACTAAAATGTGTAACAAGAATCTTGAATGTATACAAAATATTGTTAAGTTTATAAAATAGTTACATAGAATTACAAAAAAATAGACCCGGAAAACCTGATACAAACCGTATCCAATTATTTTACTGTTGACTGCATGTTTCTCTCATTACTTCCTTATAATCTGTATCATAAATTTGATGCTTACAATTAATTTCGATTGCTAGTAGTAAGAGGATTTGCATTTTCATGTTTAAATAATGTGATTCTTCAGGGATTGCATTACCTTGAAGCCTAGGAATTTCATATTCAGCATAAACATGGTCGCCATGTGAGAAAAAGACTATTTACTGGTAGAACTTAAAACGTTAATGTGCATCAAAATTAGAAGACAAAGAATCCCCTATATGTAACTGGGGTTATGATGGTAAAGGAAATGACCAAAATATGTCTTAATATAATTCAAACGCAGTCAGTGCTCACAAACCAAAATATGCACTTTGAAAATCGTAAGAATTGTGTAAGGCAAATAGTTTCAATGATGCATTAATACATTTTTTCTTTATTTTTACTTTGTTTTAATCTAAATTTTTAGGTCAATATCTAAGATCGGTGTTAACAAGAACATCACTATTTATTCTCGTCAATGGACACATAATGTCATACCATAATGATAGTGAAACAAGATTAGACAACAGTTTTAGTTGTGTAATGAAAATACATCTGCAGTAATGGAATTCTACTGCAATATTTACGATTCATTTAACACTAAAACTCCTTTTGCATCTTACAAAAGAGACACGTGCTTTAGTATTTCCGATTCATTTCATATCGTATTTTATTTGACAATGATAAAGAAAGGCATAAAAAAAATGAAAAACAAAAGGTTATCTTTCCATTAGATTTATATTTCTGTTGTAATTGACAAATATTGTAGACAAACAGAATTTGTCGAATCAATCGTTCATTAAAACTTTTGATTTTTTAAAATTTGTATGCTTGGAAATGTAATTCAAATTTTTGCGTATGGAATTTAAACTGAAATAATATATAATTTGAATTACATTTCCAATCTTTTAAATGCACATTTAAGTTATGAAACCAGCATAGATACATTAACTAAAAAATAAAGCATTTAGTAATGTGAATGATTAATATAATTCTTACGACTTGGTTTTGGCTATCTATCGTGTAATAAACTGATGATATCTTTGATTGTAGTATTTTCGTTACCCTGTGATGTGAGGGTAGATGTCTCGTTGACTTTAATCAAAGTAGTTTATTTTTATGATACCAATAACAAAATAACTCTTCAATAAAGATATTCTTCGTTCTTCGACTTACCGGGTTAAGTACTTTGAACTTGCTAGCTGTAAATGTGGACATTCTTTGATGTAAGTTTGTTTGTACCTGCATTTGGTTTTTGTATGGTTATACTGTTATTTTATAGATTGAATTCTATTTTTGTGAGAAAAAAATTTCTTGGAAAACATGCTCATCCTTTTTATTCAAAAGTCAAATAATTGTTCTAGACCGTTGGTTGCATGCTTTTACTATTTGGGTACGTACAAAATAATAAAATAAATATATATCTGTCAATAATCCTGCTTCGTTCGTCAGAAATGTTTCTTTATGAATTAAATTTAATCAATATTGATAGCAAATAATCTGAATTTACCGTACGTAAAGTATGATGAATTTATTTCGTAATTGAATAAAATAAATTACATTTTAGCTTTAAAAATTAGATTTTGTTTTCATGACCGTTTAACGAGTTGAACAAAGAGCTTTCGAGACAAAGTGCACTTGTAGACACGTTCACTATCGAAGCAAGCTACAGTTTAATCGTGAACCAAAGAGCTGTGCGTTACCATTAGTTCGCATACCATATGGCAAACGAATTTCAGTTGGTTCGCGTACCGTAGAGCAACGCTTATCAGTTTGTTCACGTGTCATATAATAACGCGTTACAGTTTCATAGCGTTACTATAGTTTTACTTTGTGAACAGTTTTTGTATGATATATGTATAAATGCGTTGGTCTAGCGTAGATCAATAATGTGGAACGCGTTCCTTCATGATATTTGAATTAACTATGACGCCTTCCTTCATTGTATGCTAACAAACTGTTACCCTCTGAATTGATATACCCGAACCTACAGCAATATGTTGCTCCAGGGTACACAACTGTATTTTCCATAACAAAAATTTAAAAGTTGTAATTTGGTTTTAAAATTTTAGAAAGCAGATTATTTTGTATTTATATTATCAATTAAGAAACATACGGAATAGAGCAAATTGACAAATAACACAAGAGCATACTCAAGATTAATCTTTATTTGTAGGAAACGCTCCAAAATTAGATATACCATACATACACCTCATTTCCATTTTATTAATATATTCGTATGCTTGTTTTTTAAAGGGACATTAGCTGTCAAATTCTTTTCCACCGATTTGGACTTTTCTAGGACTGTTTGATTTCTTATTGTAGTTTAAAAATATGAGTATCATCGTTTTTACCTGTATAAGAATGATTGACTTGTGGATCAAATCAGTCAACGAAATGAATCATCCTTGTTTCATTTTCAATGTTGACATTTTTTTTCTTTTAATAGCTGAATACTTTAGTAACCCATCACCAGGTAAGGGGTTAAATTGAAAGTCATATAAATACGGATTCTATTAGATCGAATTATACACTTTCAAGTGAATAATTAATCAGCGATGTTTCTTACATTATTTTGAAAAAAACCTGAATCAAGTTGGCTGCTAACTGTAAATTAATATTTCATTCTTTCACTTTCATTAATGGAAGAACAAGAAAAAATCATATGTATATCTCGTAGCTAATGCCTCTTTATATAACAGTGGAAGACAAGTAAGGAAAAATAGACAAAATCGAAATTAAATGCGAATAAAACGAAGAAATATAACAAGGAAAGACCAACTAAAATGAACATATTCATAATTGAACAGTCTTAAATATAATGTGCTATAGAAGTATCGATTATCATTTCTCCTTATTATGTTAAAGGGCAAACAAATAATTTCAATAGTTGAGTAGATTAAGTGTTCTTCACCAGCTTTTGTCTGTATATTTTGTGTGTTTGTGCTTTTAGTATTTACTTTGTATTAAAGTTTTATTTAAGTATAGACTTTATTTGAAAATGGAAGCCTAGGAAGAGTTTTGCTTCATAATATAATTAATGTTTTTCCAAAATTTAATGCGTGACAAACCATCTAGACTTAACCAGATTCCGTTTATACGAAATACCATGAAGATATTTTCCATCCTTAGATAACCACGAATATAATCCAAGACTTTCGTAAACGCTTTTCCATTTTTGTTTTAGGTCAAACAATTGATGAAAATTATTAAGATCAAAATACAGCTACTGGTCTTAATTTTCACTACATAATCAAATATTGTATATTGATCAAGTAAAGCCTTGCAGTCTTATATTATGTCTATATAGTGTCAAGACATCCGATACGATTACTACATTCCTAACAAGTAAATGATTACAACAATTGCAATATAGGAAAGTAATTCAATAATCCTCTTGAAAGCGAAAACGTTTTGCTTTGAAAACAGAAGTTATTCTGTAATTTTGTGGGTAATTTAATATTTTTTAAGCTAAATTTGTATGCATATAAAAAGATTGATTGGCAACTCTCGAGTGTTAATTTTTAGTATAATTGTAACTCTTTCTTTAAGAGAGAGGAGAGTAAGATTGTATGAACGTTTATTTCACTTCTCAACTATACTCAGGAAATCATACAATAGAATCATTAAATTACGATAGACATGGTAACTGCTGGTTTTAATGATTACAAAATAAAGCAATTAAGCAGTCCGTGTCCGTACTTAGCTTCCATAAGGAAAAGACCGGAAATTAACAATTTGTAATGTTGGTCTACATGGTACCTTATGTAGGACGGGATCAGGTGATCATTATTATCCAATGACATAAAGATAGTTTTTATTAGATATTACAGGTTCATCAACTTATTGGAAAGCTTGCATTAACGACTTTAGAATTAACCGTTGCTAATAATAAAACGTGAGGCTTAAAAATATCTAGTTCCACGCTTCTTAATATATTATATCCTGATCAACTCCTTATTAGATTCTGCTAAAATTCTATTTTGATACGACATTTTTATCATTATTATTATGAAAAATTTAATTCATTTATATCAGTAAACTAAGTTTGTTCAACTTTTTCAATGAATGTGTCAACAGGCTGTTGCAGAACTATTTCATCTGTGTGTGTATGGTTTCAAGCAAATGGCTTCTGTATGTTCTGCATTGCTTCTATTTAATTACGATAAAAGTTAATAAAAAATATGTAGTAGGAGAACTTATTTACGTCAATTGGTGTTCAAATGGTGAGAGGCAGTGATTAAAAATCTTAGTCATATTAAATGCTTTGTGTCTTATGGCAATGTAGAATTGTTCCATTGAATGTGTCAACGACTTACTGTGTTTGCAAAGAACATTAGGATTGCTTTGGTAGTAATTTAACCACTTACATAATTTAATATTGACTTTTTATAAAGTGGTAATTTATTTTTTAGTAAAACATGAATTGTTAGGCGTATATATATTAGCTACGTTTCACATGCATTTTCAACTTCTGATAAACACAAGACTGAGTTGTAGATAAATATCTTCGAGAGAAACAGAAATCAATAAAAAGTTGTAAAATAGTATATCCGAGGGGATTTTTTCTGTCACTTGACATTTTATAACATTGTTACAAGCATCTTGTTACATTTGACGAATATGGAAACAATACAATCAGCGTAAAAACAAGTCAATGAAGTGAAAAATTAAGACATTAGTACGAAAGGATAACTAGCCTTGATGACAAGAATTTTCACACATCTATTTCGGTATGAACAGTGCCACATTTAAAACAAACTAAATTGAATAAGACTAAATTAAACCATCACCTGGACAGTTTTGAATTATCAGAAAAAGTGCAAAAAATGTATCAATAGAGCATTAAACAATATCGGTGTCAATATCATCGAAATTAGAATAATCAAATACGTTCTGTAGTATTGGAAACTCGAGTTTTCGAAATGACATTGACCAAATACGTTCTGTAGTGTTTGAAACTCGTGTTTCCACAATAAAATTTATCAAATACGTTCAGTAGTATTTGAAACTCGTGTTCCCAAAATAATATTGATAAAATACGTTCTTTAGTATTTGAAACTCATGTTTCTAAATACAATTGATCAAATACGTTCTGTAGTATTTGTAACTCGTGTTTCTGAAATAAAATTGATCAAATACGTTCTGTAGTATTTGTAGCTCGTGTTTCCAAATCAAAATTGTTCAAATACGTTCTGTAGTATTTGAAACTCGTTTTTCCATATTAAAATTGATAAAATACGTTCTGTAGTATTTGAAACTCATGTTTCTGGAATAAAATTGATCACATACGTTCTGTAGTATTTGTAACTCGTGTTTCCGAAATGAAATTGATCAAATACATTTTTAGTATTGAATCTCGTTTTCCGAAATGAAATTGATCAAATACGTACTGTTTTAGTGATTTGAATACTCTGTTTTTCCGAAATGAAATTGATCTAATACGTACTGTAGTGTTTTGAAACTCGTGTTTCGAAATGAAATTGATCAATACATACGTATTTACTTTGATATGTATTTGTAAACTCGTGTTTTCTAATAAACTAGCCTTGATGACAAGTAATTTTGCATATCTATTTCGTATGAACATCCATCTTCAGAAAGACAAAATTGAATATGACTAAAATAAACCCCATCTTGCACTTGTGAAGTCTAAATAATATACCGTATATGACAATATACTCCTCTCCGTCACCCAAAAATTAAATTGTCAAGGAAATTAAACCTGATATTGGATGCGAGGTAGCACAATTAAGCTTTTTTTAGCTATTTTGTGTTTTAGGAAGTTCGTTGTCAAAAGTGTTTTTCAATGTACGTTTACACTTTTTTGGTACTGTAAAACATGTTTTGTTGCTTTTCATTTGTCTGCTTTGTTTTTTGTCGGCTAAATTCGAGTTTTTGATTTCCATCTCATCATTTGTGTAATTGGTATCTTGTGTGTATAATTTTATCAAAATTCACTAAGCTAGTGAATACTTTTTTAAATACAAATATTTGACAATTCTACAAGAAAAAAATTCATAAGGTATAAAGCGTATACATATTTTGAAACACAGGATTTTATACATGTATTATCCATATGATTTTCATATTTTAGAGACATAAAAAATATACGTTTATCTAATGTAACATTGAGTAGTGATATGATATCATCGTTTATTCTGAAGTGTTCATAAATACGTATGGAAAAATTATTTGAATGATAATCAGGATCAACTATCAGACGAGATTGCTTCACTGATAATAAAAAAAAATACAATTAATAGGTGTGTGTTATTTCATCCCAATACTCTAAAATATACATGAAGATCGACAATCATGTGCATGATAGAAGATATGAAGTCCTACCAATTCCGGAGAAAAAACTTACAAATTTTTACGACATTTTTTGATTATCAAATAAACAGCTAACTCAACGGGACACGTTCGGGGAAAATTATCATTATCAAGATAACGACCGTGTCATAAAAGCAATGTTACCCAAAAGCTTTCAAATTTTTTAATTTAAAACATGCTCTTCGCTTTAAAATACCAAGGGAATATGAAAATTGATATCTTAATGGTATATCTTGTGTATATCAAAGCAGGGGGTGCTGAATACCACAACATCAGACTCATTTAGCGTCTACATTATATTATTTATGCCATGGAGGAGGGGAGAAGTTTTTATAAAATAATGACTAAAACGTTGGATTGAATGTCAAACTTAATAAAGACATATGTTTAATAGTTCATTGGTTTCCTTCACAATTCGACATGTATTTAAAGTATCAACTACGTATATAGCATTTTTACTAAAATAAGCAATAGAGTAATAATATGTTCGTCTTGTTTTTTTATTGTTCTTTCAAACTAACTTAATATAAAAGCATTTATTTTGCATTGATGTATCAAAATCCTATTAAGATATATCTGGTATATTTCTAGCATTTTATTCTTGAAGCAAACAACATTTCGATTTTCGTCTATTTGATATCTTTTTACCTGTTATATACAAAGTATGCACACACAATACAATAACAAAGATTTACATGAAACTTTGAATGTATGGCTTAAATTTTAAGCCTACTGTGTCTTTTGTGTGTCTTACAACTAACAGCAGACCCATTAAGACTTATTTTTTTTAATTTTAAAGCAATTTATTGTCTGTTTTATAATTATTCGTACTTCTTAAGAAAAACCCGGAAAAGGTCTGTAAGGAATATGACATTTTTCCATTAGTTCCGTTGGTTGACAAAGTCTAACTTTTAATAATGTCAGTTTTTATAGACCTTTTTGAATTTACAATGGATTTCTGTATTTTTGGTATCCCTTTTTATATATAAAATACCTAGCTTTTGAGAGTAGTGTATCAAAATAGAGAACAAGTTATCATAAAAAGTAAAATCACAAAAGTACTGAACTTAGAGGAAGATCATTTGGGAAAGTCCATAATCACATGGCAAAATCAAATAACAAAACGCATCAAAAACGAATGGACAAAAACTGTCATATTCCTGACTTGGTACAGGCATTTTCAAATGTAGAAAATGGTGGATTAAACCTGGTTCTATAAAGCCCAGTCTTATTATTAGCAAATAATTTCGTCTTTTACCTTGGAGGTACTAATGTCGATTCACTTATAAAGATTGAATCACAGTCATAAGATGTGGTTATTTAATATAGATTGTCAGTATTCAAATGATGTACATTAAATAAGCCTATCAGGCTATGCATGATTTCCTGTCTAACAAAAACTGACCAAGTGGTGTCGTGGCAGCGTGTTCGCTTCTATTTAGAAGGTAGTGCGTTCGATCCACGACTGGGTCAGATAAAGGACTTTTGTACTGTAATTTATGCTTTTCTTCATTAAGCAAACAGAACTAAGGATTAAAATCAAAGACAAGTTGGCTTAGGTCAGAAGAAAGTGTCTCACTATATTGACACGTCTTCCTGTGGACTTTTATATTCTGAACTAGCACGGAATATATCTGGCACAATGTGTCAAACTAGCAAAAAAATGTTCTAAATATTCATTTTAATAATTTGGCACTCGAAGTTAACAGCCATCCACTAGTCCATCTATTTAACAGTAATACATAATTCTAAATTCCAATGAAAGGGGGAAAAAATTGATAAAAAAATTAAAACTATGATTCCCCAACAATATCATTAATGTAGTTGTCAAAACCAAAGAAACTTTAAAGAGTTAATGCAATTATTAAACGAAACGATCAGTCATATAAGTTTTAACCTTCTTCTTATAAAATTAATTATTCAACTGGAAAGAAAAGTTTTAACATCAGGCCCCCAAAAAACGTTAAATATTGAAAGTAACAGAATAAAGGGACCGAAAAGATACAGGCAAAAGACATCAATAATATTAAAACTTTTCTTTCCAGTTGAATAATTAATTTTATAAGAAGAAGGTTAAAACTTATACGGTTAAAACTTATTGGTTGCATAGTTGATTATTGCGTTTCTTCGAACATCACAATAGAAAAGATTTGTTTAAGATCACCACTCAAACTTTATTATCAGGGAGTTTGATGCTGTCCGTATTACACCCTTATAATGTTGTTGCTTTCAATCTATGTGTTTAGCTGTTCTGTCAAATTTCAATTTATAAAAAAAGGTATCAAACATTAGGAACTATTTGTATGCTCATTTTATAGTATGGGATTTTCATTTTTACATTTACTTTTTGTTATCAAAGCTATAAACTTATATATCATAAATCATTGAGTCTTCAAAATCCATTTCATATATATTGGTTTGTTTGCTCATATTAGTGTTTTACTGAAATTGTTGATATTTAAATACAGTTATATGTTTCCTTGGTTTATTTACCGAAAAATAACATTCCGAAAAAATCACTTCTTCATGAATTAATAAAATGTGCGTTCTACCAACAGATATATCGTCCTGGTTCATTTGTAGACATGTTAGATCATTAGTAAATGTCTTCATTTGAAGGGAATCTTTATATGATTGCATTTCATTTATGTTTGCGTGTGATAAGTATAAAACAAATTCAATCTTTTTCTGCTGAATATATTTCATTACTGAATGGAATAGAAGAAGAAATAGTAAAAGAAGCAATGTTATGGAACTACAGTTTATTTAGCATTCAACTGAAAATTTGAGTTATTATAAAATTGAAAACTAGAAACTTTGAAAAGAAGTATCAACACTGACAGCAACTGAACTACAAACATATTTAACAAACAGTAATTAACCTCCTTCAGAAATTTTGCATGGAAAAAATACTTAAAGTTAAAAACTTTATATATGTACATGTGTTAATCTTAAATTTAGGAAGTCAATAAAGGCAACAGTAGTATAACGCTGTTTAACGATACCCCAAATGGCCATGGACTATAAATGACATTTAACCATTATGGGTTTGCTTTCTGGATCAACCTTTATCTGTAACTCCAATGAAGAAAGTTTGATAGGACTGAGTGCAGACGCGCGTCTGCCGTAAATACAAAATTTAATCCTGGTATTTATGATGAGTTTATTTACAACCACTGGGCTAATGCCACTGCTTGTGGAGTTTTTTAATTCCCCTAGGGTATCACCAGCCCAGTAGTCAGCACTTCTGTGCTGACATGAATTATCATTGATATTGTCATGTTTATAAATTAACTGTGAACAAAACTTTTGAATTTGCGAAATACTAAGGCTTTTCTACCTCAGGAATAGATTACTTTAGCTGTATTAGGCAAAACTTTTAGGAATTCTGGTCCTCAATGCTCTTCAACTTCGTACTTTATTTTGCCTTTTTAACTCTTTGGGATTTGAGCGTCACTGATGAGTCTTTTGTAGACGAAACGTGCGTCTGGCGTAAATGCAAAATTAAATACTTGTATCTATGATGAGTTTATTTACTAATTTCAAAATGAGAAATTGCGATGTGTTAGTTATATTGTAAGCGTTGAAGTGACTTAGTTAGCATGAAATATTACTTTAAACAGTAATTTATTTAAATTCCAGTATCAATGTTACAAAAATGATTATAGATACTTGCTTCATGAAAAATTAACTGGAATGGCCAGGTATACTCATTGATAAGTAAATGTACCTGAATATCTTACGTACATTATATTCAAACGCAAGCTTTTGTTGAAACCCATGTACGCTGACCTTATAAATACAACAAAGCATCAGCATCCGAGCGTATCTGAATGATACTATCACAGTGAAATGTGAAACGGCGAATTGGTTGGTTACCGAACACTAAGCACAGACTGCGCCCTATATAATAGGCTTGTTGTGTGTGTGTGCACTAAAAAATTAAATGGTCATGTTTTTGTCTCCGAATAGCTCCTGCAAATCGAATCCACTACATTTTGTTTATTCCAAAGCACCATATTTTTCGTAGTTAGTTTAACGTTGATAATCGTATATTTATGGACCTTTTTTTTATAAATATGACCAACAACTTGAAATGCTTTTTGTTAAAGAAATCGAATGTATAATTATATCCCAAAATTAGATGCTGTATTGCAATGGTGGCAGGAAGATGTCTCATATATATATCCTGATGTTATTTTTGTATGACTAACTAAACCCCTCTTTTCAATTCCGTTCTTTTTCGATATCACGAATCGGGATAAATTATGTTAATTATTATGTCATACATCTAGTCATAAGAAGAATAATACGTTAAATTAATATTAATCCATTCATTTAGATAAAAAAAAAAAAGGGACGAGTTATTTTGTAACTGTTCGCTATTCTAACCCTCCACATATGAAAGTACCCGCCCTAGAAACCCTATCAGCAGTTGTCCATCTCATGTTTTAAAGTTATTGTTATTTGGAGAATTTGATGGTTTTGGCATATCTTTGATATCGAACATCGATATACTACTATTTCCTTTATGTCAGTCTCACATTTAATGAACTGAGTACTATTTAGAGTTTGATATTTTGTACAAGCATATGTTTATTTCTTAACACAGTTTTCTTCTAGATGTCTTTCAGGTCGTTTTTCCTTCGGTTGTTTTTTTTTAACTAATCTATTTTCTACATTCTGAGCTTAGCCATATCATAAATTATACAAATAACCAAGAAAATGTACATATAAAAATAAAAATCTTTGAATCATGATAAATCATGATAAATAAAATATCGTTTTTTAAGGTTTCAAAAAATCGCTATGCCTGTTTTACGTGTTTTTTCCTTTTGCTCAATAACATAACATAATTACAAGTTTTGTTGAGAACAATTATAAATGAATTGTTTGAACACCTTTTCATGAATTCCACACTTTATAAGAAAAAGTAGACGGAATGAAGTGTATCCCAGTGAAACGCTTACAATACAACTTACTTCTAAAAACGGTGAGTTTTGGAATAATTAAAAAAAGTTTGAATTAAAACATTTTGTAAGTTTTCAGTTAATGAATCATATAATAAAATCAAACATTAAATTGCAATCGCTTCTAGTCAAACTTGATTTAATTCCTTTTATTCATGTCACTAAATAAACAAATAACCTAGCATATTAAATTCCAAGTTGATCTTAGATGGTTTTTTTGTTTGTTTCACGCTGCTGTTTAAGAACTTCTTGTTTTGGTATGTTCTCAAACTTTTTACCATGAAGGTCATTCCACAATCACGTTACATGCATATTGAAATCGCTAACATACATGGACAAATATATCGACAATTACAAATTGGTTTCTCTGAAGTTTTTATATCCTTAATAAAAATTAAAAATTTAGATCCACAGCTGTTTGATGTTCTGATTAAACATATACCAGCAAAATTGTATAGTGATACTCAAACATTGAATGATCTTTAAATTGTCGATGAACTGATTTTAAGTTTCAAAATGATTTTTATATTTTAGATAAAGGAATAATCCTTTTTAAATACCGATTCCAATGTATTGTAAAAACTTGACCAATTCGTTGACGTAATTTGAGATACTTTCAATGAAACGACAACCAAAAATCACAATAAAACCAACAAAACAAATACATAGAATGTCACCAACCAAATAAAAATAATCATTTACATGACAAAAAACGTAAGGTACCACATGTATAGCAGGGTATGCTTAACCTTATAACACACATGAGATCACCTCCATTTTTGTAGGATTTGAGATGTTCGTTCTTTAGTTTTTAATGTTGTAATTTATATACTGTTGTTTATCTTTAAGGTGGATCGGGACTAGTCGACTGCGCAAAATTTCACGCATGAATAACCATCCACACAAAAGCTTTGTGTCGTAAATTCTCAATTTTTTTTTTAATATTTTGATTGATTAAAAATGTAACATTATTGAACTTTTGTCACTAACAAATTATTATCGTTATTATGTGTAAGGATTCGAAATGACATTTCACCCAATTTCACCATTTTCCCGCCAAAATTTTAGGTTTAAGGCCAAATAATTTTTTTTCCTTATAGGTGACATATGTTTTCTATTTGCTCATTCTTTGAGGCAACATTTCAGCTTTTTATATTACAGTTTTGGACCAAGTGTCATGAATTTTTTTTTTTAATATTTCGATTAAGTATGTCATCACCTCTATTTTCCCTATCATTTCATTGAAAAAGTGTCCCTTTTACATACCTCTTTAAAAGTAATATTTTGAGCTTAAATGGTCCGGGACCCCTATTTTTTTAACCAATTGGATTAAATCTTTATAAAGATTAAAATAACAAAAAATACGGCACTTCTGATAGAAATTTCGAATATGCCCGAGCCACCTTAAGTCGTTTTCATTATTTGCCATAGCGTTGGCAGTTTGGTTCCTTTTAGTATCTTTTTGGCTGTTTCTTACGGAAACCATAAGACTGCCAAACTGATTTCTTCGAGTGATTCGGAATTAGTTTTCAAAAGAAGCATACCATCTTTTAATTAAGACAAACCATAAATAAATAAATTTCAGACAAATGTAGAATACCTCAAAACTGAAATGTGATAAAATTTGTACTACTCACGGGATTTATATCACTATATTTATTAGAGGTGTACAATACATCTTCTTAGTTTATGTAAATCGATGAAACATAGTATATTTTATGGACGAAAATTAAATTAGTCAGTAAATATTCAAAATAAAATCAATGTTGATAATTTTTAATTCATAGTAGTTGAAATTTCAAAAATTAGATATATATTAGACACGAGAAAGAACCAATACCTCTCCGATAGACACAAAATAAACATAGTGTTTGATATCATATACTAGATAATGAAATACTATTAGAAATTAATTCTAAATAAGCTTAAAACTATAACATACCTTAAACTAGACAACAAGCCTAAATATACGGCGAAAAATTCTGCAAATCTTTTCATGCTATTTCCTAACCGGTTCCAATGTTTCGTTACATAAGAGTTGTTCAAAAGTGAATGACTTACGGAAACTGTCTCTTTTTATAAATACGCGCAAAGATTCATTTATCGGATATCTGTCAATCACTTCATATACAAACCATATTTGTATGAACTAACACTCCCACTTGTATGCTCGTTATTCTGTAACTACCATTTTGATCATTCTCATCCTAATTAATCTGTTCCCCAGAGATGCATTAGGAGGACCGTCGTATATTGCTTTAACTGTCCTACAAATTGATTAAAGTGAAAACTCAGTTAATGATTTTATCTACCTGTTGCCAATATTGTATTTATATATTTTCTTATGATATATTTAAATTCAAAATTATTTCTTTTCATTTAATCCAAAAATGGCTTTTTTAAAGTCTTGTTGATTTCAATTGTCTCCTTGTAGTTCAAAATTGATTTTTAATTTCTTTCCCATTCATTTCAATTTGTGTTGTCAAAAATAATTATAGTTTCTGGGAATGTGAATGTTATTAAGAAATAGGTACTTTAAAAACAAATGAATGATTTCTTTTGACACATGTACAATAAATGAATATCAAGTTATATACCAAAATTCACAAAACGGAACTGTATTCATAAAGAGTTTTTCAGTTAAATAAAATCAACTGTAGTATTTTTACGTTTTTGTTCCCGTTTCTTTGATAGTGTTATGATCACATGTAATCTTTATTCATTTGTGAGTTTCATTATGTTCATTTTTTTAGATCAAGGATTTAACCGTAGAAATTCACCGGATAACATATACGACGAAAAAGTGTTAACAGAATTCAAAAAAGAATAAAACTGATTCTTCTTTAACATCATGACTGAAAATATTCCGATGAAAGAACACGATCAAGGACGGAGGATATATCTTCATTTAATGAATGTGGATAAAAGAATATAGATTGTTTCAATATATCAAATATCGCCTCAGAAACATAAAAACAAAGCATTTTAGAGCAGTACAATTGCATAAGATATTGAAGTCAGTGCTTACGACCGACAACAGTTCCTAGAACAAAATCTATCAGATACAATTGCTGCAGTCATTCTGCTGAGGGTACATTTAAGTGCTGTTGGTTTACATAGTTAGGGCTTGTACAAAGTCCGGAATGAGACAGTTGTTATATATTCGTTTGATGTGCTTGAGCTTTTGATTCTGCCATTTGAGTAGGGACTTTCTATTTTTAATTTTCCTCGGAGGTTGGTATTTTTGTGATTTTCTTTTTTGCTATTTCTATAAATTTCGATTTTTAGAATCTTTCAAGAAGCTCAAGTGTATCGTGTAAAATGAGATTAACATTTTTCTAAGAATCGGCTCAATCGTATACTTTATTTTAAACAGTTTTTGAAACTCAAATGATTGAAATGATACACGATATTTTTCGGAACTAGTGGTGTTAATGCAGTACTGAAGCAATCAGATGTGGCACTAAAGGACGATGTTTTTACGCAAATGGATTTCTCCCGATTAAAATGAAACCTTTAGATATAAATACACTCATAGATACTAGGCTTAAAATTGTGTACACCAGACAAGTGTGTTTCATCTACAAAAAAATTATCAATGACGCTAGATATATAATTCAGGAAAACATTAAAAAAAAAAGCCTTGCACTACAGTCCCTTCAGGTCAACTTTACACGAGGAAGTTAAAACTTTAGTTTTATAATAATTAATTTATATACAAAGGGTACCATTATATGTTTTGAGAACATTTATAGCACAGTAAATAAACGGTGCAACCAAATCGTTTTGGTCAGCTAGATCTATGAGACTTAGATTTTTTGTTTATGTATATTTATATAATTCTCAACTGGAAATTTACAAACAAATTTACGATAAATGTGTACTGATGCTGAATACTTTACGGCCTCTAGCTAAAACACAAGTGTCGTGACCATATCCAAAAAGTATAAACAATATATGAATGAATATCACACATGACAAGCAAAGATTAAAATATGCTTGGTATCAGCCCTTTCTAAAGAAATAAATCAATTTCTACAAGACGACAATCAACAGCTGATGCTCCCAAATTTTAAAATGTTCGTCATCAAGGTTATGTTTACATCCACAGTTGATACGATAGCCAAGGGCTATGTTAATTTGCTACCAAGTTGATAGATAACCTGTTTATATGGACGCTATCGTATAAAAGGTTCCAATTAGTTAAGTATGGTAGGAACTTCTTTTTTTTTTTGGTGGGGGAATATTTTGCTCACATTTAAGTTTCTTTACCATGTTTTGATTTGAAGACTGTTGTTTGGCTTTTCGTTGTTGTTCTTCTCTTTCGAATTGGTATCTTATTTTATGGATTCATGGTTTTTGATTGTCATTTAACTTCTGTAATAAATATTTCTTCATTTTCTTTTTGAAATATTTTTAAGGTGTCCTATCACTCATTAGCCAAATGTCTGTGAGTGCAAGCATCTTGAATATCCCAGTGAACTTGAGACTTAGGATACTACAGAAATAAAAGGTCTGGTTCCTATCTCGATATTGTCACAAATGAATGGCCTAAAGACAACCCGATAGCCAATGAATTAGAAGAGCATATCGGGGATCTATGATAACATAAGTGGGAAAAAAATACTTCCTAGGTGTAAGAATGGACTGGACGGTTGTTTACACATACCACTACACAAACAACAGTATAAATTCGAGTGGTGCATGAATAGTGAAAGTGTCAACTCACCCACTCACGCTCCAAATGATTCCCTCAATTATTATTAGCTACTTTGATTTTGTCTTCTTTGACTTTTTTTGTCGATTTACACATCGGTTACCTAATGATGCCTTAATTCAAGGTTGAATAATCAGTGTACAATCTACGGAACACTGATAGTTTTAGATACTTTAAATACTTTTACGTATATCGAAATAGAATAACAATTTCTTGTTTGCAATGACATAAGAGTCTATGTTCCTTGAATAACGTTTTTTTTTGTTTGTTAAGCCAAACAGAACTATTGAAAATTGTCCAATGCAAATGAATCCCAGAAATGCGAGGCAAACAGATATCTGCGCTGGTTCTTATCTCTAAACTACTTGTTATTGTTATTTGTTCTTTCCTTGTCTGATTATTTGACTTTTGTATGTTCTTCTGATTTTTAAAATAGCCTGTAAAATTTAAAGCCATTAACAGAAAAGTTACTGGTGCCAAATAGTGTTTGCAACCTAGTATGGTATGATTTAAATTATACATACTGACTCTAATATTTCAGCTAATAAATTATGCAATGTACTATAGCTTCAAAAACTAAATCACCACTAGATCACAGGAACTGGTAATCTCAAATCACAAAATTAGTAACGCAGAAACCATTTTATAAATCCTACACTCAGCGAAGTCTTATTTTTTAAAATATTTTAAATTATTTTCAGTCTAACCGTAGTGCAATCATTTCTTCTTTGAATTGAAAAAAAACGTTAATTTGAATAGCTCAGGAGAACAAATTAGAGACAACAGTAGTTTATCAATATTAACGAAACAGAAAAAAAATAAACTCAAAAGAAACGAGACCGGTTGTATTTTCATGGTATGAGTCTCTTTCAATGAATGCATAATCCGCATAGCAAATCCACACTACTCAAACAAAATGTCAAAATTGGAAAAGGATGCAACTGATTGATCTATAGATCAGATGACTATTCTGGTATCTGGATATCTAAGACTGCGATCGTATTGATTAACCAGTTCGTCATGATAACCGTAATTCTTATCAAGTGTTGATTTCAGTCGATTTTCTTTTTCATACCTCTGTTGGAGCTGTTTTTGTGTCATAAGTACATCCCTGTTAAGGAAGTCAGTAAAGTGTGACCATGCCAGAGCGTAACGTATTAACTGAGATATTTATACGGTATAAAATGGGAACAGAATGTAAGATACTGCTGATTAGCATGCTGTTTATCATGCCTTAATGGTAAATTATTCTGTGTACCTTTGTTTTTTCTAAGCATGTTTGACCTTTAACAGATATGAGGTATGAAGTCTAGAACAACAAACTACAAATTTTGCAGTAAAATGTCTATAGCAAAAATATCTAGTAATAGACTTTCAAACAATTTTTCGATAATCTGTATTGACAAGATAAAAAAAAATCGCCAATCTTCCTACAAGAATGACAGTTCAAGAGTAAACTTTCCTCAGAGAGGGACTTTTGTAAATGTCGTCTTGTATTTATCTCTAAGTAAACTCCAACGAAAATCTCCCCAAAAGTAATCAATGAAGCATTGCATAAAGGCCAGGTTGCAATTGCAATTTCTTCTTTCAAAATGACGCTGAAAGATTGTGCTAAGGTAAGTTTCCAAGATATAAAATATCCAAGAAGTTGAATCTGATGGAAAACTAATGAATACATTAACTTTTTAAAAGTCAATAGAACCGTACGATGGTGTGAAGGATATCTATCCCTTATATGTTTAAATGGTGCTTAGATAAACACATCTTTTACGAAGGATTATTGTAGTCAATATTGAATATATGTTTATTTAACAATGAAAGTTTTAAATGCAATACTTGGTCAAATAAAGATCAACATATAGTTCATTAACTGCCATCAAATGATATAGAAAAAACATTAATCTCAGAGTTTAAATTGCAGTGAAATCACTTATTATATAAAAGATCAAGGATAACATTGAATTAACTCTCTTAAATATTAACAACTCGAATCTTTTCTTTAGTAAATCAAGTTTATAAGTATTCTTTTAACTTTTTTATATTTTTAAAAGTCCCAACAGAGAATATCATTTGCTTTGTTTCTCACATGTATTATTGACTAAGTGAGTTTATAGCCAGGAATGGGTCAATGATCAGATAATTCACTAGGCATTCACATAAGTTACCTTTTTAACTGGCAATCAATTTCCAGATTTGGAAAAAATGTAACCTTGTTTTAAGTGATGTCTAAAATGCGAAAAAAAAACAGTCCAATATATCCAATAGTATTTACCAAAGTGATAGATACCAGAATTAAACATTATGTATGTCAGTTCTATACATCATGTAAAATAACATTAAAAGAGTGTCAAAAATGTAAACAGTCAAAATTACAATTGTAATTGAAGGGCATAATCGAAACAGATAGAACATATAAAAAGTTAAATCACAAAAATATTGAACTCCGAAGAAAATTCAGAACGGAAAGCCCCTAATCAAATGGCAAAATAAAAAGCCAAAGATATGATAATGGATTACATATTACAATGCTTAAAATTCCATATATCCTTTTTAAAGAAAATAACTGAACAGTAAACGCACTCTTGTAATCTTTATAGAAAAATAAAGCGTATAGGAAGAATATCACATTCTTTTCGATACTTGCAATTGCAGTGTATAAAGAAGCTGAAAATCGTTATCGTATATGATATTTGGGAATCGATGTATGATAAACTCATAAAGCTAATAACGAATGAGAGGGCATATTAGTTATAATGTTTGTGAAAATCGCGTGTTATTATGATCTACCTATTTGTCAAATAAAATCGTCCAGTTAAATAAGTAGCAAATAATTTACAGTTGGTTGACCGTTATGGAATAACCGTTTCACAAATGATATCGGATATATTCCTTACGTCGTAACTACAATCCAGTTCCCTTTCATGAATGTGACCTACCGAATTAGACTATTTACCGGATTTGTAATCACATACGCAACACGACGTGTGCCACGTGTGGGGCAGGATCTGCTTACCCTTCCGGAGCACCTGAGATCCCCCCTAGTTTTTGGTAGGGTTCGTGTTGTTTATTCTTTAGTTTTCTATGTTGTGTCATGTGTACTATTGTTTTTCTGTTTCTGTTTTAATACGGTCTTCAATTAAAGTAAAAAAAACAGCGTACCTATATAAAAGGTCCACACGAGAGGCACGTATAGATTATGGTGAGGAAGTTCAACCCTGCACTAACATAACACATGTTGTAACAGCACAACATAAGCACAAACAGTACAAGTCCGTTTGAAATGACTTGACTTATCAAAAAGCAGCAAAGCACACACAAAAAAACACAAAAATAATAAACCCCAAAACTCCTTTCAAAGAGTACTTGCAGTTATTGTGAGCTAGAACTTAGACAATTAAAACAAATAAACTGATCATAGTCTAGCAGACAAGTATTGATAAATAACAATGATTCAAAATAACAAAAGGAACATAACTATGTATGCACCCACTTATTATCTTCATTGACGTCATAGTGTTAAAAGTAAATTTGGATATGAATAAAAGGTGTCGTTTTGTTAACCACTAACTTGCAGCTAAACAAATAAGTGTAAACTAAATCAATGCATCTGTAGGTCGATAAATGGTCATCATATGGTCTTTAGATATATGCGTGTGTAATCACAAAACTTTCTTTCAGACATATTTTAGACAAGTTGAGAATACATATAAAGATGACGATAAAATGTGTTAGAGTTGAGATTTCGTGACGAAGTATTCTTCTATGGTGTAAGTTAACGGAATGGTGAATAATTCAGGCTGGGTGGATTGGGAGAGGGGTGCTTAACAAGAAATTTGCCATTGATTATTTGAAAATAAAATAAGTACCAAATTGTTAAAACTCGACGTTTTTTATCATATTTCATTAATATCTATAACTACATATTTACAATATAAAAACACTGAAACTATCACTGTGAAGAGAAACAAACTAACGTTTTTGTCCGGATAAAAATAAAGACAAGAAAAAAGTTCGGTAAATATACTAGTATACGTATAGCTAAAACAAACCCTTTTTAGTTTAGTAAAGGTTATCTTCGCAGTATTGTAATTAGATGATTGAATATAGTTTAAATTGGCACAAATATCGATTTTGTCATCAGCAAATTAAAACATAACTAAATTAATATTCTTTTAAAAACTTTTTTTATTATGTATAAATACGCATCTACGTTCAATTTCTATATTACTCTGATTATATATAACATGTTAAATATGTATTAAAAGGTTAACTCGTAACTATCCTACTGCTTGTCGATACTTTTGACATAGCACAAGTCATATTTTCTTTGACTGTCCATGTCGTTCAAATATCAAATCCCTGGGTTGTGTTTTGATTTAGTCGATTTTAGTCTCTGATGCAATTTTATTCTTTATTAATTAATTGGTTTTTGCTATTAATTAGCATTTAGTAATTGCGATTACTCTCAAATAGTACTTTCGTGTTTTTTTACCTGTTGATACAATTTATAATGCATTTTTGTTATTCAATGTTTTCTTATTTAGTGTTATATCTCGTCTCACTATTTGTCTTTTATAACACCTTTTATTGTATTTTGTCTTAGGGAGGGATAAATCCTACTTTGTAAAGGATCACTCTGATTCAAACAAAAATTTCTCTGAAAATGACATTATCAAGATGCTTGATCTCTTGATTGACAACATATTTGGTACGTTCGGAGGACGTGTTTTTCAACATACTATCGGTATTCCAATGGGAACGAATTGTGCCCCTCTTCTTGTCGATTGTTTCTCTATTATTATGAGGCTGACTTCATACAGGAACTTTTTAGGAAGAAAGATAAGAAGTTTGAAGGCCGTACATTGACCTATAATGGTTTACTTTTATAAATTGTTATTTGGATGGAGAGTTGTCTTATTGGCACTCACACCACATCTTCCTATATCTAATTAGCAATATGTTTTAACTCTACTTTCCGCTATATAGATGATGTTCTTTCACTAAATAATTCAAAATTTGGTGACTATGTCGAATGCAACTTACCCATTTAACTAGAGATAAAGGATACAACAGATACAGTTAAGTCGGCCTCATATCTTGACTTACATCTAGAAATTGACAATGAAGGTCGATTGAAAACAAAACTTCATGACAAAAGAGATGATTTCAGCTTTCCAATTGTGAACTTTCCATTTCTAAGTAGCAACATTCCGGCAGCACCTGCATACGGTGTATATATCTCCCAATTGATACGATATTCTCGTGCTTGCATTTCCTATTATGATTTTCTTGATAGAGGGTTGTTGATCACAAGGAAGCTATTAAATCCAGAGTTCCAAATGGTGAAATTGAAATCATCTCTTCGTAAATAAAGGCAACAGTAGTATACCGCTGTTTAAAACTCATAAATCCATGGACAAAAAAACCAAAATCGGGGTAACAAACTAAAACTGAGGGAAACGCATTAAATATGAGAGGAGACCAACGACACAATATTAAAATGTAACACACACAGAAACGGACTAAGCATTAGACAAAATCCTATGAGAATAACAAATATAACATAAAAACCAAATACATGAATTTGGGATAGATAAGTACCGTGACACGTCTTATAGTAATGTGAATCCACACTCAAAAATAAGAAAATTTTACGGACGCCATTACGATTTGGTTGACCGTTATGGAATAACCGTTTCCCAAATGATATCGGATTTGTTCCTTACGTCGTAACTACAATCCCCTTCCCTTTCATGAATGTGACCTACCGCATTAGACTATTTACCGGATTTGTTATCTCATAAACAACACGACGGGTGCCACATGTGGAGCAGGATCTGCTTACCCATCCGGAGCACCTGAGATCACCCCTAGTTTTTGGTGGGGTTCGTGTTGTTTATTCTTTAGTTTTCTATGTTGTGTCATGTGTACTATTGTTTGTCTGTTTTTCCTTTTCGGTTTTAGCCATGGCGTTGTCAGTTTATTTTAGATTTATGAGTTTGACTGTCCCTCTGGTATCTTTCGTCCCTCTTTTACATTGAACACCAAATCGGAGGGAGGACTTACCTTGTTTGTAGTTAATACCTAAGCTTCACAAAATTCCATACAAACAACGATACATTGCCGGCTCATCTGCATGTTCCCTTAAAGAATTGTCCATTAGATTGACTAAATGTTGTCCGCAATGAAAGAGGGTCTTCAGAAATATTGTGAAACTGTTTCCTCGCGTAGTGGTATTAACCATATGTTGATTCTTAAAAATTCTAAAGAACTTCTAGATAATTTTAAGTCTCAGTCTTTTTCTGAAATTAGTTCTATCAAAACTTTTGATTTTTCAACCCTGTACACCACCATTCCCCATGTGAAATTGAAAAATCGCCTGAAATAAATAATCCACAATGCCTTTCTATATAAATATGGTTGTATTACTTTGGGATATCATCAGGCATATTTTGTTAATAGTGAAAAAAAGGATAAAACATGCTACACAGAAGAACAAGTGATCAGTATGCTGGAGTTTCTTATCGACAACATATTTGTTGAATTTGGAGGTAGACTTTTTCAACTAATTGTCGGCATTCCTATGGAAACGATCTGTGCGCCTCTCCTTGCCGACCTTCTCTTATTTTCAAATGAATCGGAGTTCCTTCAGACACTTGTCAAAAACAAGAAGATCAAAGAAGCCACAGCTTCCTCCGCCTCATTTTTAGACTTATATCTCGAATTTGACATACACAGTCATCTCAGTACCAGAATATATGACAAACGGGACGATTTTAATTTTGAAATTATAAATTTCCCCCACCTTAGCAGCAATTTACTTACTTCACCTGCATATGTGATATACATTTCCCAAAATTTTCTATATTCAAGAGCTTGCAGCTTCTACTGAGACTTTGTTAAACGTCTACAATGTCTGCGCAGAAAGTTGATAAACCAGGGGTATGTAAACGAACGTCTCGTCCTTTTTCTAAAAAAAGTTCATCGGAAGGTACCAAGACCTTGTTGATAAATATTCCGTATCAACTTCACAAATAATACATGATGGTCTTGATATATAGATTCTGCATACTGACGTTGTTTATCATCTTGACAACGTGTTATATTGTTCTTTTATTTGTCTTTGTTCTATTATTAATATTACTTTTACTGTTTGGTTTGGTTTCTGTGATATCCATTTGACGTGGCTCGGTACTTATACATCCCGTCAATGTGTTTGTATTATATTTCATTTTTGCTGGTGTGTTTTGTATATGCGACTTTTTGTGTGTCTTTGGTTCTTATAACGTGACTCTGTACTTTAAAAGATCCCGTCATTATATTATCTTTCTATTATAAATTTGAAAATACTTTGAACGACAAACGACAAAATTATTTTACTCGCGTAGTGGTATTAACCATATGTGGATTCTTAACATTTCTTTTAAAAGAACTTCTGGACAATTTTAAATCTTGGTCTGTTTCTGAAATTAAGTATTACATAACATTTGAATTGTTAACCCTGTATACCACCATTCCCCATGTGAAATTATAATTTTTTTGAATAAAAATTGAACGACAAAATTTCTTCCTATGTGACGTAAACATTTTTTGACGTCAGACACGCGTAGCAATGACTAGTTTTTTAATTTGATAGATGCTTTTGTGCTTTTTTGTAAATAATTGTTTGTTTTGAGATTGTAACACAGTGATGACTGCTGTACCCATATTTTGACTATTTTACTACTATTTTGTCTATTGTTATATACATGTAGATATAGGAAGATGTGGTATGAGTGCAAATGAGACAACTCTCCATCCAAATAATAAATTATAAAAGTAAACCATTATAGGTCGAGGTACGGCCTTCAACACGGAGCTTTGGCTCACACCGAACAGCAAGCTATAAAGGGCCCCAAAAATTAGTAATGTAAAACCATTCAAACGGGAAAACCAACGGTCTAATCTATATAAAAAACGAGAAACGAGAAACACGTATGAACTACAAAAACAAACGACAACTACTGTACATCAGATTCCTGACTTAGGACAGGTGCAAACATTTCCAGCGGGATTAAACGTTTTAATGGTACCAAACCTTTTCCGTTTTCTGAAACAATAGTATAACATCACAACATAGAAAAACACACTATAAAATATCAATTGAAAGGCTTAACTCAATAAAAAAACGCAAATTAACACACAATGAACGAATAAATTTGATCTTCGATATGTATGTTTTGTTCACGCATCGTTGTAAATATAACGGAATTTAATGTGACTGTCATCCAAGTGAGAGGTTTAGCGTTATAAAACCAGGTTTAATCCACCATTTTCTACATTTGAAAATGCTTAACTCAATAAAAAACGCACATTAACACACAATGAACGAATAAATTTGATCTTCGATATGTATGTTTTGTTTAAGCATCGTTGTAAATATAACAGAATTTAATGCGACTGTCATCCAAGTGAGAGGTTTAGCGTTATAAAACCAGGTTCAATCCACCATTTTCTACATTTGAAAATGAAAAACTCAATAAAAAAACGCAAATTAACACACAATGAACGAATAAATTTGATCTTCGATATGTATGTTTTGTTCACGCATCGTTACGTTGTAAATATAACGGAATTTAATGCGACTGTCTTCCAAGTGAGAGGTTTAGCGTTATAAAACCAGGTTCAATCCTCCATTTTCTACATTTGAAAATGCCTGTACCAAGTCAGGAATATGACAGTTGTTGTCCATTCGTTTGATTTGTTTTGTCATTTGATTAGGGACTTTTCGATCGAATTTTCCTTAGAGTTCAGTATTTTTGTGATTTTACTTTTTATAATGTGTGGACAACCGCAATACGTAAGTTGTTAATAGTACTGAATCGTTTACCTTTAACTTGTTTGTCATCGTCTATCAATTAAAGTGATTTTACGCTCACTCAGTTTGTCAGAGGCCTTCAAGTGGGGATTTGAATAGAGTAAAAAAAAAGAGTAAAAAAAAAGTTAAGTATTCAACGTTTAAATAAACACATATGGTTAAGTCCTCTGTTAGTTATTTTTATTATTTGAGTTAGACGTTTAAAACCTTTGTCGACCCCACGTTTAAAATGTCTTTTACACGTACGATATTGCAAGTGGGCGTAACAGACGAAGGTTCTCATAATCCGACGCAATCAATTGATAAGCTGAGCACACCAAGAAATAGTCTTGTCCACGCTATTATGAAAATGATTATTCATATTTTTTTCAATCCACCAAGAACGATGTTTAAGGTGACAAAAGTCTGTAAGGTAACATAAAGGGACATATAACGATGGTTTTCGGATCCGTAAGGTAGAAAAGATGCCTTGTTATTTGAGACTTAATTCGAAGTGATCCAAATATATCAAAGAATCATTAAATCTGAACTAATTCTTCCACGTTTGAACAAATGTTACGTCAAACTTTTGATTTCATTTTAGGCGGACAATTGATATTATTTAGTAGGGAAACGTTTTCAATATTAAGAGTTAATTCCAGTGGCTACATATGTACCATTAGTGTAATCTATTCTTTTATTCGGACTCCTCATTGTCATCTGCAAGTTATACAAGTTAAACTTGATTCATACATGCTTAATCGTAGAATAAATAATGATTTCACAAGTGTCAAACTCTTTTGAATCTCTCGATTTCGCTATTGTTGTCTATTTTAGACGTATGTATTTCTATTACAAAATAATAAAATCAGACTTTGAATGTCTATCACCAATAAATACACGCAAATTCTATAATATCATTGATAAAGCTGAATCCTCACTAACAAATCCAACAATTAATGTAAAATACATATCGTGATGTCTGTAATTGAAAAGTGACGGATAAAAATGAGAGGAGTTGCACGAAGGCTATAACAACATGGCGGAAGAAGTAGAACATACAAACAAGAGTATATAAAAGAAACAACAGGAAAAAGATGAAAATATATTCTAATACGGTATATGTATACAATGTACATCAAAACATGCGACTTAATTTGTTTCTAATGTTTAAATAGTTTTTATATATATAAAATAGCGATAATTGATTAATATGTATGTACTTTACAAACGTGGACTACTGTAGATAAAAGATATTACAGGTTTTGATAAAAATTAGATGCATAAAGGCTAAAATGTAATCTGATTATACAAAGTACCATAATCATTTTATCTTTGTAGTTCTTTGGTTCTTTGAAGGTGTATTTTGGTCCTATAGCTTCTCTCATACTCAGGTATTAAAGTGGTTATTAAAATGAAAGGAGATGCATGAAGGCTAAATGGAAGATGGAGAACACACACACAAGAGCCGTGGCTTTGATGACATGACCGTTCGGATGATATCATCAAAGCATCCAAAGGATTGGGTTTGATGAAGGTTAATCCAGAAATATTCGAATGCACGACATTTATAAAGTGATGTTCTCTATTATTAGGCCGATTGGAAAAGATAAATCCTCACTGTTGAACTTACAGAATAAAATACTCGTGTTGACAAAATTCAAAAACTCATTGCGTTCACTGTGCGTTATTCCATATTTATCTTCGTCTAGAAGGACAAAAACAAACACTTGAGCAAGTCAAATATGTATTATAACTTAGGACTATATAAAAGGAACCGTAAATTAAAATGAAAAATCATCTGAAGTAAAATTATGCTTGGTGGGTTATATTATATAAAAATCGGGACCAGTTTTCCCTGAATGTATCATACGCCAAGGCCAATTTCAAATTATTTCAATCTTTACTGAATATTATTGTCTCACAACCAAACATGTGTACTTTTAGTTTCAAACACTATTTAGCTAGTATATAAACAGGTTTTCAAATTTCTGGTATCTATGAATTAAGATGGAAAAGAGCCGGATTGGAATTTACCGCCAGCTCTGACTAAGTCCAAGTTCAGCTTACTTGGATCAAGGCCAAGGAACCTGATACCACATCCAGACAACCTGAGCTGGACCTTAAGGAAAAGCAAAAACAAGCCACCAACTACCAGCAGGCGTACGGTAACCGTTACGCCCAGTGGATGTCCACAAGAAAACGGCTGTTGTACCGCTGCAGAACAACATCAAACCATCGAGGCCTGCGTAGACCACAACACTAAGACCGAAGTTAGAGACACCATAGTTAGTCAACTACTTGCACCAACTAAGTACAGAGGGGAACCAGTTGAAGTTGTCATAAACAGGGATATTGTCAACAGTCTTTACAACCACAACAAGGCATGTCATCGTCTTATATACTATACCACCACAACAGACAGAGGCAAGCGCAGTAGAATCGACTTCGATGAAGGGTTTGACATCAACGACCCTGACCTACTGACCTCACCACCACAATACTTCGCCCTTTAAAATAGAATCTAAAGAGGCAATGGAAGCAGCCATCCTGGCAGAACGGCCTAATACTCCGTACCAGCCACAACACCGCAGTCGGAGTAAGATGAAAGCGAAACGACAGACCGATCCAAATCTGTTACTTTGTACATTAGTCCGCAATATCCAGACAGGATAGCCGGACGGTAAAACTCATGATGATGATCATCATCATCTGGTATGTATGATGAGCTTATTTAGAAACGCATGAAGAATGCACAGGCGTTTGTGGAGTGGACCCCTTTTTTTTTATTAAGTGTTTATATTTTATTGGATTTTTTTTTTTATATATATATATTTCAACTTATATTTACTTAGTTTTACCTATTAAAGATGTTCAAAGTCTTTTAATGCGATTTAACAATATCAATAAAAAAATCCCTTCTATCTATAGTAAAACTAAGTTTATATAAGTTGAAATAAGAAAATATATTCTTAAATAAAATACAAGCAACTAATTTAAAAAAGGGGGTCCTTCCACAAACGCCTGTGATTTTGACCATGTGTATTAAACAGTCCCCATTCCTTAATGGATTGAACATCATTGACCTATATAGTATAAAGCAACGTACATCTTCTTTTTGTATATATCATATTAATGTACCATTTTGTAGAACTATTTCAAACTTAAACCTAAAGATCTCGATGACTGAATAAACTTATTATAATTTAACACGAACATTCTACGTCGTTATATTTTCTTTCAAAATTCTCTGTAAATTTTTGTTTACAATATTTTCAAATTGATCGAACTTCTGCCATACTATGGGGAAAATGACAAGTAGACGTTAAAACACATGTTTCGATGGATTTCACTCGTCAGAAAATAATCCCCAAGACGCTGTCTAACACACAGTCTATGTTTAACGGAAATAAAAAAAAGTTTTTACATTATAAGGAAAATTAATCAATTTTGGTGCAAAAATCTTAAGTCAACAAACTACCATTGCTTGTTTGAATATTTTAATGGATGATAACAATGTCGTAATTTCTTTCAGTTAGTGTAAACAAAGCTCGTTTTGTCATAACAACTACTTACTGTTAGTCTGTTACATATACCTAATACATTCGAAATATTTGTTTTATAAAAAAATATCGTGTTTGTGTTGCATTTCATATTTTCTAGAAGTTTTTAGTCTATTGCTTTAAGAACCTTTTGAAATGACATTGTATTTCTCAGAAATAACAAGTATTCTCAGAAATTACAAGTAACTGCCCCAAAAAAATATTTGAAAATCAAATAAAGAAGATATTGGTATACTAGTATTTGACATCTTTTTTCTTTACTTTGATATTTGTCAGCCTTTGAAAAAGCATATTTAAAGCTGACAAATATCAAAGTCAAGCAAATGGATGTCTAATAAATATACTAATATCTTTTATTTAATTTAGTTATTGGCGAAGGACAGTCGCTAACATATTAGATACCTTATTTCTTAAAAGTAAAATCACAAAAATACTGAACTCCAAGAAAAATTCAAAACGGAAAGTCCTAATCGAATGGCAAAATCAAATGTAGAAACACAGCAACCGAATGGACAACAACTATCCTTGTCGGTGCTATTTGAGTGCTGAAAGATTAAAAAATATATCTCCATCAATCATATGAATTTGGAATTTATACGTAAATGAATTATTGTTTGATATATAAACACAATGAATTAAAAACTTTATAAAGACAATAACAATCAAAACCAAGGAGTAAACAAAGACTCGTAAAACCAAAAGACATTTACACCAACAGTTATAAATAATAAATATAGAAAACAACACGAACTCCACAAAAAACCCGGGAGTGAAATCAGGTGCTCCGGAAGGGTAAGCCTTTCCTGCACCGTATACGGCACCCGTCGTGATATTTCTTTGTTCAGTCCGGTAATGATGGAAGGTTATTATGACTGAAGAAGAATATAAGATATGATTTCTGACACACTTTTGTCATAATTGCCAATCTAGCTCATGATGGCGACCGTAAAATTTCTTGAGTGATGATCTTAATTTGATTGATTCATAGCCCTGTCTTAGCAACTTTTGAGAAAGCAGTATTCCTCGTTCAACAAAATCAACGTACTTTGAGCTAGCTTAGAGTAACGTATCCATTGAGACACATATACTCCATATGCTGGTGCCGCTTGGATGTTGCTACACAGAAATGAAAAGTTGACCATAGGAAAAATTAAAATAATCGCGTTTGTAATAATTTTGGTATTAACCTACCATCAGTTGTCATTTCGAGAAAAAGGTCTCAATTTGAAGCAGATTTATCTGTGTCGGTAGTATCTTTAATTTCAAGTTCACTTGGATATATTAAATGTAAGTGATCACTGATTTATTATTATTAAGAGACAGTACATCATCAATATACCGAAAGGTGAAATTAAAAGACTGGGCTAATTTCTTTTCTCCTTTCCGTACAAGCCCTTGGATAAATTTTGCTTCATAGGAATACAAAAACAAATCTGCAAGTAGAGGAGCGCAATTGGTACCCATTGCGATTCCAATAGTCTGTTGGAAGACAAACCTCCAAATCACATATATTTGTCAATAAAAAGTCATCATGCCAGTGATATCCTCTTCTGTATTTTTGCTCGACTCTGTATTATATTTTAACAAAGTAAGTGAATTCCTGCCAAAACTAGATATTTAAAACGTCTAGTGCCCTTTTTGTTAATGAAACAATAAACTGACGATTCTTTCAGTCGAGCTTTCCACATCTGATTAACACCACTTTTTGAATATGTCCGTTTCGGAATATTTCGGAAGTCCTTCTTTAACTGCAGTTAGTATGGCAATAAGAACTTTAGAAAGGGGTTTAGTGGAACACTTGGAAAAATCTGCAATATACCTTTCCTTATAAGGATTCTTGTGAAGCTTAGAATCCAATATAAGGATGGAAGATCCCGATCTTCATCCTTTGGATTAACACAGTACAAAATTTTGAAAATCAATTTCCATGTGGTTAGTGTGCATGCGCGGATTTACCTTAACCAGAAATCTTCGGTAGTTACCTAATACACTTGATTGTTTTTTTTCTTTATGTCTTGTGTAAAACTCTGGATACACAGTGAAATACGATGACTGTCAGAACAAAATGTGGATAGAAGGTAAAAATAAATACATGGGAGGTCTAAAATCTTAACCGTATTTTGGGAAAAGACTGAGCCCAAAAAGTGTTAAATCTGAAAAGGGAAATGAAAGACTACCATCATAAATAAAATAATCAAAATAAGGCTATATATAAAGGAATGTTAATCCAAAAGTAAAATTGTTGCATCGATTTCGCCAGGCATCGACAGAAATGAATTGACAAATGTTTATTATTCAAACTGCATATAATACGTTCGCCTTTTGTTGTTTATCAAATATTAATAATCGTTCTCCATAAGTTTTAGCTCAATATCGCCCATATATACAGACATATTAACACGTATCAATGTATGATTATATTCAATAAATCTAAACAACAGCGTTGTTCACATTAATACAAACGAACTGTTAAAATACTCTCTGTATTAGGGAAAAAATGGAAATATTGTTATACTAGCTAATTTATATCATTGTATTTTATCATGTTATTAGATATCTGTAACCAATTTATTTTAATAATTAGTACTTTCATTACGCAAAAGATTCATGCTGACTACAAGTTTTGTACATGGGTGTGTTGTTTACGTAGTTTTATTTTTTGTTTAGCTTCAAATATGTTATATTCGTTTTAGGGGTAGAAATATTTTCCTCGAATCGTTGGTATCTTGATGGAAAATAATTCTGTATCAATCACACCTTATTTTGAAAGAAGATTTATGAATCTGAGTTTATTGGTAAACTCCATGACGATATTATGTTCTCTTTAATTCAACAAAACCTTTCGTAAATGTTGAATTAAATGCTCAACCTCAGTGGCGTAGGCGTGGACTGACACTTGAAGACAAACCACTGAGAGTGAACAGAGAAAAAAAAATGCTTGACTTCGCCCCCCAAAAAGGGGGGAAAATAAGTTTTTGATTACCAAATAAGTTATGGATTTAATTTGTTTTTAAGTTATCGATTAAGTTTTTTCTACATAGGCCGTGCATACTAAGATCGGTAGTGTATTACACATACCCCCAAAAGTGTTCTGACCAAAAAGTATCTCAAACCTTACTTTCCCTTCCGCTGAATTTGCTTTCCTTTGTGATGATTTCCCGTTTGCTGCATGGTGTTTCAAACATAAATAATAACTATAAGACCACTTTTTGCTAGATGAAACTTACTGGAATTTCAAATATTTAATTGATTCAACAATATACTTCAAATTGTGTTTCAATTTTACATATATCCAAGCACTTAATTTGTTATCCAGTTCTTTGCATTGCTGATCGTGGAGTATTTTTTGCAAAATTATCACGTTTAAAAAAAAAAGGACACACATCCTAGATCAAACTGCATTTATTCATATCTGAACGACTTTGTTTTTCTATATTTATGTGATAGCATTTTTAGATTGGTTAAGAATGTCCTTCTAATTTACATTGCATATGGGATTAAAATCTTATCAGATTGTTAAGTATGCATAATTTTATCCCTGCACTTTAATGACTTGACTGCGGTACTTCTGCGGCAGATGGTTAATTTTTTTCTGGTCAGTTGAACAGTTTGATTTGATGAAACGAATTGCAATTTTCTCAGAATTTTGAGTGAACTGCAATAGATGGATAGCAACAGTACTATTGATACCAAATCAAAAACACGGTAGGTTTAATTAATTGTGTCAGTGAGTATATCTACAATTTGTCGTACAAGGCTTTTCAATCATGTCTGGATTATTAACAAACATGCCACTTGCACAATAAACTGCTTGACCTCTTTTTACCCTTTTAAGACATTTTTTTATACAATCCTTGCGCTGTTTCTACTCTATTTATACACAGAAGAATAGAATTAATTAACAGGACAATTTAAAGGATAAATAAAGGCAACAGTAGTATACCGCTGTTCAAACTCATAAATCCATGGACAAAAAACAAAATCGGGGTAACAAACTAAAACTGAGGGAAACGCATAAATATAAGAGGAGAACAACGACACAACACTACAATGTAACTAACACACACAGAAACGGACCAAGCATCAGACAAAATCCCACGAGAATAACAAATATAACATCAAAACCAAATACATGAATTTGGGATAGACAAGTACCGTGACACGTCTTATCGCAATGTCAATTTACACTCAAAATAAGAGAAAACAAACGACGCAACGTTAACTTGTAACACACACAGAAACGAACTATAATATAACAATGGCCATATTCCTGACTTGGTACAGGACATTTTTAAAGGAAAAAATGGTGGGTTGAACCTGGTTTTGTGGCATGCCAAACCTCGCACTTTAATGGCAATGTTAAATATAACATAGAAATGACAACATAATATTACAAGACTACAATACAAATAAATAGGAAAACGTATTAGACAAAGAAACACATGATTAATGAATAACAAAAAGCATCAGGTTTACAATTTAATACGCCAAAAACGCGCCTCGTCCACACAAGACTCACCAGTGACGCCCAGATATAAAAGATCGAAAGCGAAAAAAAGTACAAAGTTGTACAGCACTGAAGATCAAAAGTAGAAAAAGGTTGTGTCAAATACGGCTAAGTTTGTATGCTTGGGATAAGAACATCCTAATTATTTAGAACAATTAATGCTATTGCAAACAGTAAATTTTATCATATGATTATAACAGATATACATAATGAAACTGAAGTATTAACTCATTACATAAAACAAACACGAATACATAATGAATGACCAACACAGAATAGACACACCCGACTCAGTCCAGGCCTCAACGCAGTAAATTATGAAAATGACGTCACATACGATGGTGAAAAGGCATTAAAAATTACGTCAAAACCAGTTGTAATGGCTTGGCAATTTCTAACTGAAAAAAGTCGCTAATCGTATCTGTTCAATCATTAATAGATTCATCACTTATGATTTTATTAGTTAAAAGAATGCGACTACCGTCCTCTTCTGTACTTCGATGGTTTGGGTGTCAAACAGAATGTACAACAAATGTTATGGCATATTGTGGTCTAGGTCTATTTTCTACATTACAAAATAGCTGTACCAAGTCAGGAATATGAAAATTGTTATCCATTCGTTTAATGTGTTTGGGCTTTTAATTTTGCCATTTGACTAGGGACTTTCCGTTTTGAATTTTCCTCGGAGTTTTTTTTTTATTTTACTTTTTTGGTCGATATCCTTTGATACATTCTAGAATGTTTAAAGTAGTGAAGTATTTGTTTAAATTATGATCTCCAAAACAACTGTATAACAATAATTACAGTTGGGTTGTCGACTTCAACAACAAATATTTGAATAAGCTTTAAATAAACTCAAATCATAGAATCCAGGATCAAAATTGTGTTTGCCAGACCTGCATTTTGTCTACAAATGACTTACTTTTGACACTCGAATAAAAAAAAAAAAAATAAAGTACGAAGTTGAAGAAAACAGAGGACCAAAATTCTGAATGTTTTGCCATTATTCATCTGAAATAATCTATTCCTTGGGTAGAAAATCCTCAGTATTTCGAAAAATTCAGAGTTTTATTAAAAGTTCTATATTTATAATAATGAACATAAAATAACATTAGTTGTCGTGATGTGCATCTGGTGCAAAAAACATTGGTGCTGTTTATAACTAATCTAACAGTATAAAACACCGTGAAAATCCTTTGTAGTATTATTTCAGGATATGAATTGCAATTCAATATGTATCCCCAATAATATGAGACACAGTGCTTGGTTGCAATAACATAATTAAAATAGTTATCAATAAGTCTATTCAGTTAACGATACCAATAACAAGAAAAACTGCTATTATTTGGTTTTATAACAAGATATTTGTCAAAACAAAATTTCATTTATCATGCATTTTAAGCTCTGGATACACAAAATTCTACTTTTCGTTAAATCCTTGAATGCAGAATCATACTCCTACAATAAATTTCTTTGTTTGTGATAAAATTTATAAACAAATATGAAATCTTTGTCCCTGTAACTAAAGTGGTTTTTAATACTGCAAATATTTTGTTGTAATCTGATATTTCATCGTAAACACGCGCATATCGAACCAACAGAAAAATATACAATAAATATCTTTGTTTGTGACAGAATTTAAAAAAATGTTTTGAGCATTTCTAATAATTATCAAAGGTACCAGGATTATAAAGCTTTGTTCCTTTTGCTAAAGTGTTTTTTTTATAATGCAAATATTGATTTTGTTGTAATCTGATACTTCAGAGTAATCACGTTTGTGGAAACGAACAGAAAAATATACACTTCATGATAAAGATTAACCGGAGCTTACTAAATAGCAAGGAAAGCAACAACCAAAAAACAATGAAAAACGTAACGTAAATCCTAAAATTTAGTTTGAACATTACGATGTGAAATGTTAACATATAGGTCTTAACGGACATCGGTCACTATAAGTGATTGGTTATATAAAATGCTTTGGGTGGAGTGATTATCATGTGGGGTTTAAACTTTTGTATGGTTTCTTGAAGCTTTGTCATTAAGTATAGAATAAATCTTAATGTGAGGTATAGTCCTCATCGGAAAACGTATCACTTCATATTTTTCTACAACACTGACATTAATTTTGAAGAGCAAAATTTTATAGGTTTAAATATTTCTTTGTTTGTCCAAATGTGTATTTTTGTTAGTGTTATCATTTAAATGGGAACTGCAACAGATATACTTACACCCATATTTATCAAAAGGCTAATTTCTTAAATTAGAAAACTCTTTGTATCAAAAAAGATTGTGTGGTAGTGTAGTATAAAGGATAGAAAGCCAAACATTTCAACGTAGGCAAACTGACTTTTAAGGGATCGCAACTTTTCTAAGAATCCAAAAATCAGCTTTAAAGATTGGGAATTTCACAGTATTTCATAAGAAGTTTACGGCTGTCTGAACATTTGTCATTTCGGGGCACTTTATTGCTGAATATGCGGTATGGGCTATGCTCATTGTTGAATGCCGTACTGTGACCTATATGTTATAATCTCAGTTTTAAGATTTCAATACATTGCATACATAAATCAACAAAAACAATGATTGCTGCATTGTCGGGAGGTACAAGAACAGAGTGATTTCCTAGATGAATACAAATGGCTGTAAAATCTCCATCGGAAGAGGTTGAAGATACCATGGACGCAATCAGATAATTATGGCGAAGAAACTAACGCATTGCCAAAACAAAATGACATGTGTACATACAACAAAAAGACAAACAAACAGACTGATCAGTGTCTTTAATCATTTTTTGTTGTTAAATATTTGTTTTTAAAGTTTTTTAAAAACTCTTAGCTTCAATTTACAATATAAAAAAGGTGACGTAGTATGTTTGAAAATCAGACAATTATCAACAAGAGACCAAAGATTAGGATCTAAACTTCTGCATGCCATCATTTGGCTTTCAAAAATGAACAAACCCCATACCGTAATGTTTATTAAGCCTCTGAAAGCGCCGATAAGCTATATTTCTGTCTTCTTGAATATGAATATAAATGTAGAATTTATTCTTTTGAATCTTTTCTTTTCAAAAGAAAATATGAATCTTTTAATGAGACTTTCTAAAAACGAAAAATCTTTTTGTGAATGGTTAAAATATGTATGAATTATTTTCTTAGACAACGATTGACTATTCAATTAATTGGTCTTAACAAGAATTTGTTTACTGTTAAATTTACCGTTGCAATTGATTATAAGTATACGGTATAGTTCTCTTGCAAGCCGAGTAATACCATGAATTTGTTAGTATGTTTGTATTTCCATTTGTTTTTTTAATAAGTCGGTTTTCTTATATACTTATTCTGTCTGTTCACACAAATAAGATATAATAATAGATATGAAAATTACAAAAAACTCTGATCAAATGTCATTAAGGAATCAGCATTTATTTGTAGATCATTCTGCCAGGGAATAATCAATAGATTTCATGGGTGAGTAGTAACTATACAACTTAGTATCAATACCTTCATCTACATTTATCCGGCTGTATAACGCCTCCATCCCAAAGTAGATTGGAAGTCTAACACAGATAGAAAGGTCTCAAATCAACTGGAAATGTTTATGTATTACATGATTGAATGAGACAATGTCGTCTGGGGTCATATCGAAGCAAAATGTATGTACTCATATTTGGTTAAAAAGACTGAGATTTGGTACTGATTTAATTTTATGCTTAATTCCATCAAAAGTGATCGGTGTGTAGACGATAAGATGGTATTTGTTCAAAGAAAATAGAAATGACAAAATCTGTTTTATTGTTTACTCAAATATATATAAATAACAAGAGCAGTGCAGTTCCAGACTGAAAATGACATACCAGTTCAAAAGGCAGCCAACATTGTTATACTAAGTAATCGAATTACGAGAACTTTGCCCTTTATTAGTTACAATTCGTCACTCATTTATCCCTCCACAAGATCCTATCTTCTTATAATGGAAGTAAAAAGTAAAAAGTAAAATCACAAAAATTCTGTATTTCGCGAAAATTTAAAACGGAAAGTCCCTAATCAATGGAAAAATTAAAAGCTCAAACTAATCAAACGAATGGATAAGAACTGTCATGTTCCTGACTTGGCACTGGTATTTTCTTATGTGAAAAACTGTGAGTTATACTTGGTTTGATCGCTAGCTAAACCGCTCACTTGTATGACAGTAGCAGTAAACCACATCTAGATAAGCAAGGTCCAAATTTTGGTGGGAATTAAACTTTCTATCCATTTATATATATGAATGGTACCGACCAAAAATTCAGTTACTTATCATCAACCATAGTTTGTAACCAGTGCCTCTGTAATGGCATGATTTTAATGTTTCATTTAGTTTGTAAAACAGTTTATTATCTTGTAATTATAACTAAAATTAAGTGTGCATACTCCTAAGATAAAGTTGACCTAAGAAGGTTTTGGTTGTTATCTTTAGAGAAAAGTAAATTACAAAAATATTGAACTACAACGAAAAATCAAAACGGATAGTCCTTTATCAAATGGAATATTCAAAAGATCAAACACATCAAACGAATGGAAACAACTGTCATATTTTAACTTGGTGCAGGCAAATCCTTTTGTACAAAATGGCGAATAAACTTGGTTTTATTGCTAGCTAAACCTCTCATGCGTATGGCAGTTGCATAGAATTCCGTTATAGTGACAACAATATGTATAAATGAAAAATGTAAAAAATTAGACCTTTTGGTTTTGGTTTTATGAAGTTTTTCTTATAACTGTAAATCGTTACTAAAGTATATAATTTATACTTTTTACAAATTTTCAAGATCCACATCTAGAGTCAAAAGTAGAAAAAAGTAAAATCACAAAAATACTGAACTTAGAGGAAGATCAATTGGGAAAGTACATAATCACATGGCAAAATCAAATAACAAAACGCATCAAAAACGAATGGACAAAAACTGTCATATTCCTGACTTGGTACAGGTATTTTCAAATGGAGAAAATGGTGGATTAAACCTGGTTCTATAGCGCTAACCCTCTCATTTTAATGACAGTCTCATCAATTTCCGATATTTTTACATTGATGCGTTAAATAAACAGACACAATAAATATAATAGTCAAAATATGGGTACATCAGTCATCATCGTTTAACAATTTTAAAAGGAACAATTTAACAGAACACAAAAACATCTACTATCTACGAACACATTTATTGAGTGTCTGACGTCAGAAAATTTTATACGTCACATAAATTTGTCGTTCAATGTGCGTACAAACAATTTTAAAATTTTCATGGGAATGTTAGCATACAGGGTTAAAAAATCAAAAGTATGTAAGAAGAAAATGTGTTTAGTTTTTAGACTGATTTTAGTCCTCGAAGCATTTTAAATTGTTTGTTTCTTATCGCTTTGAATTTTAAATATCCAAAAAACAGACACATGTGCACATTCTAGGTTCAAAAGTGATATAATATACTTTGACTTCCGGTAAAAATTTGATTGTGTCTAGACATATCCATTTAAATGGATTGAATCAAGTCGTTAAATTATCTTTATTACAACATTTTACTCAAATATGTCAAGTATTTTAATTCAAGTATTACGAATAGAATATATTTTGTATATTTTCAAATAAATTCTATTATTCCTCACGGAACAAATGTATCTAAATTAGCATATGTGACTCTAATAACATATTGTCAGTATTTGGGGAAAACTGTAATCAATGCATTACACTCTTAAAGAAACATTTTGGCGCTAAATCTGATACTCAGAATTAGAAAAACAGTAAACATCCATTAAGAACACTTATTTTCAAAAATACGATATTTCATTTATGGGCGAAATATAATTAAACTTTCACAATTTTTCAAAATAACGTGGAGGATTTGAGAAATATTAAGTTTATTCGACATTTATCGATAATATAATTTGTATTGGGAAAAGTACACTTCAAACTAGAGCACTTTATTAAATATTTGGTGTTAATGCTGATCTAAATCTGAAGGAAGGAAAAATCACCTATGTGAATATACCATTAAATGGATACCCCTCTAGTTGGACCATTAGTCATTCTGGCGTCATATACCGTATGGCGGGTTATTTTCGCTTATGTTCGCGGATAGAACAAAACCGCCAAAATAAATACTGCCAATTTAAAAGTGCACATGCATAGGGTATTGAGTAAAGTTTTGAATCCGCCAAAATAATGATCGCCAAAATATTACGTATACCTTATTCAATGAAAATCGCGAAATTTTACACTCGCAAAAATAACCCGCTATACGGTAATTGACATTGAGCTCATATTTGTATCTCATATGATGTAGATGGTATATTATGAAAGACATTAAGTTTACAAAAATTTAAACTCCTGATTAAACTGATACGATTTCGGTCCTCTTAACACATTTCTAAATTTACCTAATTTCTGTTTACAATAACTTATTGAATATCGAAACAGCTTGAAAAAACTGTCTGTGGTCAAGGAAAACTTATTAAGGGAAACACATAGTATCTGTAAGTTTTTATCAAAACAAAATTATAAACGAGGAGCCACTACTAACTCGGTGTTATTAAACGAATGGGTTGAAATGTAATGAAAGATTCAGCATTGTGCAACATTCTAACGGACGTCAGTATGCAAATAATTGTATTATAAAAATTAGACTTTATGTGGCATGATTGCCCATAAGACAATTTTATATTCGAACTAAATGACATAGAATTTTATCAGACACAATACTCGTATGGGCATTTGTCACGTCTTGGACGTCGCCTGTAAACGTTTTAAAATGTTCTACTTTGAAACCAGTTAATCATTTGATATAAAACTTGACTTGGTCGTTTTAAAGGAATTTGAATTAAATTGGTTAATCTTTACTCTGTCTATAACCATGATAGCTGCCGTGGCTAAAATATATAGTATAGTTCTTAAACGCTAGTCAATGCCTAATATATTGTAAACCTTGATGGAAAAAATACGAGGGGACTTAAGTTACGAATGTTTAGATTTATAAGCCCTTTATTTCCATCAAAATGTTCAGACGAATCGTTATAAGATTCAAGCCTTAAGTTGACGATTAATACACATTTTAGTGTTCAATAGTCGTAAATCGATTAAGCGAAAAAGAAATCCGGGTCAAAAGCCAAAACTTACGAAAACACATCAACTAGTAGAGAAAAAATGAAACAACAGAAACACTGACCTGCAACAAAAACAAACGCCAACATACATAGAAATGAACTATTTGATAACAACTGCCATATTCCTGACATGGTACAGGATACTCTAAAAGAATTAATGGGTTGAACCTGGTTTTGTTACATCAACTAGTAGAGAAAAAAATGAAACAACAGAAACACTGACCTGCAACAAAAACAAACGCCAACATACATAGAAATGAACTATTTGATAACAACTGCCATATTCCTGACATGGTACAGGATACTCTAAAAGAATTAATGGGTTGAACCTGGTTTTGTGGCTAGATAAAATCCCGCTCATATAAAAATGTTAAAAAGACCGCTAAATATTTTTAGTTGCAGTAGTATCCTTTATTTTAAGGTCACTGGAATATATAAATGTAAGTACTGATTGAAATATGGATTATTTAGTAATATGACATCATCGATATACCTGAAAGTAAAGATTAAGAATATCACAAGTTGATTTTTCATTGTCTTTTAGAATGTCCTGAATAAATTAAATTCTGCTTCGAACAAGTTTAAAAACAAATCGGCCAATAGGGGTGCACAATAAGTACCCATTGGAAAAAACCAATGAGACATTAAAGATATATTTCGCGAACTGAAAATACTTATATTATCCATTTTAATATACATGTCATTAGTCATCGGTACATATAGTAACAATACAAACAACATCAGAAGTTTATTGTGTATTTATAAATAACTTTATGTTCAGTTACATTGCATTTAGATACAGTACAAAAATAAACATTTGAATTTCTAAAAAAAAATATATCCAGTAAAGAAACAGTTACAACAATTAGATAGTACAAGAGTTATTGGTCATGAAATCAAAATATTGACAAAAGACCTTATATATCTATGACATTTCAGGCAATATCCATTTCATTTCTGAATCTTTTAACTAAATAAAGTTAATTATTCGGCATTTCGATACATAAATGTTTCTAGTAGTTCTAAAATTGATTATTCAAAAAAGATACTTATCCTATAAAGTTTGAATAACAACAAGTACATATAACAACAAAAATTGGTCCCTAATTTTCAAAATATAAAAGCTTCTGTATAAATTATATATCTAACAAGCACAGCAATTTCATTTCATGAAAATGTTAAACGGTAAACTTTCCTAAAATTTCAAGCTAAACAGTTCATGCTTTTAAAACACTCCTATTTGACATATCTACGTAAAACTTTACAGCTTATTTTTGCCAACCGTGCTGGCCAACCAGATATCAGAACTGCAATCTCCTCCGGGATATCGCACTTCATGAGCCATAACAGGTCCATTTGGTTCATCTCCAAAGTCTACCAGGAAGTTCTTATTCAACGTCATACCTCCATTAACTGTGTCAACATCAATTTGAAAAAGCTGACTACCTTCCCTGTTAAAGAAATGATTAGAACTTTGGATAATTTATATTAAAAAATCTGTTTGTTTTGTATTCATGTTGTATCATCTTGTTTGCTTCTTCATGAGTAATTAAACAGATAGACAGTTCATTAATGTTTTAAATCTTGTTTTCCTAGTAACTTTTTATGTTTGTTTTGGGGATTTTGTTAGTAGATTTTGTACCTAAGTATAGTTTTAATTTGCCTTTATTGTTTAAGAATTGCAAAAGCGTTAAACATAAAATCAATTAAAACAATCAATAAATCAGAGATGCACCACGATTTTAATTTAGTTACTGTTTAGTAATAAAAGTGTAGTGAATTAGTTTACATGTTATCTCATATTCTCTTTGACTTTCTTCTAACTAAAACATAAAAGCAACCATGAAAACAGAAATATACAAGTTCAAATGTAGATAATAGTTATTTCTTACGTAATCAATTCGGGATAAAACTGTTGATCCCAGGAACTGAATAGAGATGATGTTACGTACAATCTTTTTCCATCCAAACTCAACTGAATCATCTGAGGACCACCTCTAACCAAACGTCCTTTTACGTAGACTGGTTCTGGTTGTCTCTGTAAGTAAAACAATATAAAAGTAGAGCGAAAAATGTTTTTGTCTTGTTCATCGTATAATGAGTGTATACCATATTATTTATATAACTTCATTAAATATTAATCTCTATGCTCCTTGAAATAAAATCGGTTAATAATAAGTTAAGAATATGCTGTAAATCAAAATTACTATTATTTAATGTTTAAAACCAGGATTCAGTGTTGAAATTTCGATAGGATAGGTAAACGATTACCGATTCATTGGTGTGACTGAGATACACTTAAGGTTCGTTTTGGTTTTTAGCAACTCATTAAAGTTTATATAAGGAATTTGATTTATAAATATGCATGACTCGAGCAGCACTATAAAGACAGAAATTATCGAGATACACATCTAGTGCAGTAAAATTGGTGCCGTTGGAATAAAATAAATGAATATTCAGTATTTGTTTTTTTTGTTTTGCTTTATGCCTTCATTCTTCTAGTCAACCTAAAATTTCCATTCCTTTGATTTGTTTGAGGTTCTGATTTTGCCATTTGTTAAGATACTTTCCGTTTAAAATTTTCCTTGGAGTTCTGTATGATGAAATTGAGAATGGAAATGGAGAATGTGTCAAAGAAACAACAAACTTACCAAAGAGCAGAAAACAGCCGAAGGCCACCAATGGGTCTTCAAAACAGAGAGAAAATACTACTACCGGAGGAGTGCTTTGTTATTTTACTTTTTATTTCTTCAAGTCAAGTACAATTTTTTAACTAAATATCTAAATTGTAGTATTGTTCATTACGTCATAGGGATATTTCAAATAATATATCTTGAATAAGGACTACTAATTTTACAGCTTCAGGGGCCAAATAATGGCATTTTAAAACTGTATAAAATTATAAAATATAAAAAAGCAACCCTCATTTAACTATGCAAATTGTAATTCTTCACTTACTGTCAATTCTTTGTCCTCTGTAACTTTTACTTTGCCTCCCTGTTGGATACTTCCACCAAGCCATACCTTTATGCGCAGCAAAAGTGAAAATAAGTTTTTGAAGAAGAAAAAAATAACAGATTTCTCTAATCAAGAAAAACATTCGTGCGTAATGCGTTTGAATTTCGAATTTGCCATCTGATAAGGAATTTTTCCGTTTTTCATTTGGAGTTAGGTAGTTTTGAAGTTTTTACCTTTTTCCATGATAACAATAATGAACAGCTAATTTTGTTTTACCCTTTTTTCTAACAAACTTCAAGGCACTAGATTGTTTTTTTAAATTTATTGACATTTTTGGTTTCTAACTTTAAATTCAGATGGTGACACTTCTTTTTTTTTTCATTTGTGTAAAAATGTCACAATCGGTAAAGTTTCAGAATAGACGACGCCCTGATGTCAAAAGATTTAAGGCTTTTCATAGTTTGGCATTATAATATCACAATTAAAACGGTACGTTGATGCATGTTCACACTTTATGGAATTCATTGACAGGAAAGAGCTCCTTTTATAAAAAATATCCCAACAAAGTAATACGAAATAATGACTGAAATCGATACAACTTAATTTTACGGTCATTTTTACGAATAGGTTGACCGATATGATATATCTGTACTTTTAATCACAAGCGACATGTTTTCGCAGACTTCGATGTTGCGATACCAGAGTAGTTAAACCTGTAATTTAATCGGTTGTGTGCTATGCCAGATTGTAACATTTTGACTGAGTATTATTCGCATTACGGGTTATGTATGCATAGCAGGACACATTATCCTTGTCGATACAACTGGTCTTGTGCTTTGTAAGGTTCATGCGATTCCCTGTTTGTGATTTTTACATTGATTTGTATTCATAAGGAGATTTGAATACTGAAAAACTACTTTTTGCCTCAATTTTTATCACTTTGATAAATTGTTTAGGATCTGAATCAAAGCAAAACAATGTGAACCACATCGTTCTTCATAAACTCATCAAAGATATCCGGGTTGAAATTTTATATTGGAAGCCGACGGGCATTTCGTCTACAAAACACTCATCAGTGACGCTCTATAGATGATCACGTCTTGAAATAAATATCACAAAGCAAACCTCTTGATTATTTTAGTTAAGAATTGAATGCTTCTTTTTGTAACTTTATTGGGGTGTAAAAGCGTTGACCAAAGTACATTTTGTATGAAGCGCTTCAAAAATGTGCACACGGTCAACAATTTTACAACCCTATGAAGTTACAAAGAAAAGCATTCAATACTTATAATTACATTTTTTAGCTAGGATCAAGAAAACACGATTTTTATCAAGTTTTTATTTAATTTACCTGTTCACTTTATTGTGGGACCTCGTGTCATAATGAATGATAAGTTGCATTGTGTAATGCATTTGATAAAGGAATAATGCGAGATTGCGAGTTAGCCAAAAAGGAATAACGTATTATAATGAAACATACATCTAATGTAATTATTCAAGAATGTCACTACTCTTTTATCTATAACCTTGTTTATGACCACATTTAAATAGTATTGCTTCTGGAAAACGTTTTGAAATTTGATATTCACTAGTTAATTCAAGTTATATATTTTATTTCTATTTTCACACATTTTGACATTTATTGTTTTTGAAACATTAGCATGTAAAAAGACAACGTAATTTGAATCCCATGGAATAGTTGTGTCTTTATCAGTATAGTTTGTTTTAGCTTTCTTAAGAACAAACAAATAGAAAACCTTTTCAATTATAAATTTAACAAATACATTTTAAGAAACTCCACATCAAACCGTACCTGACCAACTAGTTTTGGATTCCGTCTGTCTGTGATGTCATACTGCCTAATGTCGCCATGTATCCAGTTACTGAAGTAAATGAACCTATCATCCAGTGACAACAAGATGTCTGTGATCAAACCTTGGAAAATAATTTAAAATTCGATCACACATTGTTCTTATATGTGCAAACAAAGGTTAATTTTACCATCTTCTTAAATGAGTGCACACAATAAATAAATAAAGTTATTGTACCATATATATTTTTTACAGTAAGTTTGTTTAATGAGACATAAATAAAAATGTCTAAATGAAAGTTTCTTCTTTACTTTCAAAATACAATTACTTAAATCTTATTATAGTGATTAAGATTACAACACAATGTCGAATTCTGTACCCAAATTTTTGACATTTTTACCTATAATGTCTGTTGGTTTTGTTCATAGATCGTTGTCAATAAAATGGAATTTTATACGACTGTCATACAAGTGAGAGGTCAAGCTAGTCATAAAACCAGGTTTAATCCATCATTTTCTACATAAGAAAATTCCGGTTCCAACTCAATGATATAACAGTTTGATGTGTTTGAGCTTTTGATTTTAACATTTGATTACAGACATTTCGTTTTGAATGTGCATCAGAGTTCGTTACTTTTGTAACGTACTTTTTATGTAATAGGGATAAAATCCAAACAAACCTGGCATATCCGGAAGGGCCCAGTTCTGAACTTTTTTTGAGGGAATATCAATCACTTTTTCAGCATCCCATACACCATCCTGTATATCAAATTTTTACAATGCCAATTAATATTATAATTAAATCTCGTAGATATTTTTTTAAATAAACTGACATTTACTGGAATATAACCAGTGTAAAATCAACATTAGAATTGTCAACATTTTTTCACTATGTGGAGGTTTGAAATAATTTTTATTTGTTGTATTCCAAACAAAAGCGACTGAAAATTACTAATGTAGTCACTACAATGATAACATAATATCTTGGGGTTTGAGTTTAAAGTTTGATAGAGTTGTACTCGGATTTTAAATATCATTGTATTACTTTTTGATAAATTTTGTAAAGAAATTTTGACATTAAATGTTTCTTTTGTTTTGGCGCTACTACTATCTTTAAATAAATAGACATGTGATTCACTATTGTTATTTTTTTCTATTTATTTAAATACACGTTTTAAAAAATGCAGTTTTTCTATTTAGAACCATTTAATTTTTTCTTGTAATGTGTGTTTAAAATATATAACAATTGATGCTACGATGAACAAATGTTATAATATCGCATTCTAAACATTTTGTAGTTGTTCAATGACCTTGTTTACTTGTCTTGTGTACTTCTTGTACGACATCGAGTATATTTGTTGCGTAGAAAGTTTGTGTCCTTTTAATTCTTTTTCTCGTATTAGAAGAATTTCATTGGTAGATTCACGAGAACAGATGTTCAATTAAGAAAACAAAATTTAAATCACTTCATTGTGAAAAAAAATTGTGAAAATTAGAATTGATGTTATTATTGTTTTCTTTAAAGAAATAACGGTTATTTGTTGTATTTTAATTATATCACACAGAAATCCATGTTATTTATATAGGCAGTATTTTTTTTTTTAAATAATTTACAACACAATCTCTTCTTATAAACAAGTATTGTACTAACAGGTTTTCTCCAAAATCTAAAGACATTGGAACTAAGAGCACATCCAACAAAACCTTCTGTTGCTTCCGGATCATGGAGGAATCTAATCTCGAGTGGGATCAAACCTTCGTCTCCAAGGTCAATTCTTTGAATTCTTTCATGTTTTTGCCAATCCCAAACGTTCAAAGATTGTCCATACAATCCTGGTGAGAATAAAAAGGCTTTCACCTCAAATAAAACTTTTAAAGTACTAGGCTAAACCAAATTATACTCATCGTATATCGAGCTAAAACCAAATCGTGGGTCCGAAGCGGTATCTGTCAGTGCTTGTAAATAAAAGACACTCTACTATAATTTCGTACGCCTGATGCATTTTTCTCTTTATACCTTTTTTGGGGAATATTCAACCGTCGGGGTGGTATAAATACGTAGAAATGTAAGTATCTAGATGACCTCGATTCATACAATAGTTCAATTAAGCAATAAAAAGCATGATGCGGGTTTGATAGCTTTCAGCACATAATGTTAAGAATGGTTTAGTATTTTATCAATATAGTAACAATAACATTAAAGGTACCAATTCATAATGGATGTAAAACTTGAACTAAATAACTAAATGGGTCTATGAACGCTCATGCTACTTCTGTTCAACGACCAAACATTTACTAAGCACATTTTCTACTCCATTACAGCTGTGTTTTGCAGATAAAGACCCGAATAACACAGCTTTTTGTTAGTAAATCACCTATCCTGTAATGTTGTGTTGTCATTTTAATGTTATATTTCACATGGCCATACAAGAGGGAGGTTTGGCATGCCACAAAACCAGGTTCAACCCACCATTTTTTCCTTTAAAAATGTCATGTACCAAGTCAGGAATATAGCCATTGTTATATTATATTTCGTTTCTGTGTGTGTTACATTTTAACGTTGTGTTTCCGTTGTGTCGTTTGTTTTCTCTTATTTTTGAGTGTGAATTCACATTACTATGAGACGTGTCACGGTACTTATCTATCCCAAATTCATGTATTTGGTTTTGATGTTATATTTGTTATTCTCATAGGATTTTTCTCTAATGCTTAGTCCGTTTCTGTGTGTTACATTTTAATGTTGTGTCGTTGTTCTCCTCTTATATTTAATGCGTTTCCCTCAGTTTTAGTTTGTTACCCCGATTTTGTTTTTTGTCCATGGATTTACGAGTTTTGAACAGCGGTATACTACTGTTGCCTTTATCTAACATAAACTGATTCATAACAGAATAAGATATTGATAGTTAACATCGAAGCTCAACATTTACTCCTGCTTACCAGAGAAAATTCCCGAATAAACAATGGCCTGTCAAATGATCCAAGAAAAATCTTTCAAAACTATCAACATTAATTGTATTAGCCTTCAATAAAAGGTTTCAGTTTCATTGAAACTATGTTCTATCAATCCGGTTTTGAATCAACGGGGATACTAAGAAACTAAAAATATATGTTAGAACACATTGATTCGGTCTCTTTCTTTTTGAAACAGTATTAAAACAGTTTAAAAGAGGAGCGAAAGATACCACAGGGACATTCAAACTCATAGATCGAAACTAAACTGACAACGCTATGGCTAAAGAGACAAAAAAAAAGTACACTAGACAAAGAAAACTAATGACTTAGCAACACGAACCCCACCTTTTTAACTTCTCTAGCTTCACGCTAGTTATCCCTATGACACTAAATACCGAATTGGTACTTAACATGGCGGGTGCCACTTGTGGAGAAGGATTTACCTATCCTTTAGCAGATCCAGTGACATACTTTTTTGGGGGTTTGTGTTGCTCAGTCTTTTTTTTCTGGGTAGTTTTAACAAATTATAAGCCTGGTACCTTTGAAAATTATTTACGAGATATGATGTTCATTTGTATCATTCCGGCTCTTTATTTGAACGCAGTTATACGCAATAGTATATTGTCTATTTTTTCATTGCGTAGGGTTAAGTTGCCGTCATAGACAGACTAAAGATTAGATTTTGTTTTTGTTTTCACCTTGAAAATCAATCTGATATAAAAATATGGTGGGTTTTTTTTTGGCAAAATCGAAAAATATAATAAGAACATTAATTACCATTCAATATCGATATAAATCAAACAGTAGCAACTCTGTTAATACGTCATGTCAAGTGACATTATCAGCATGTCGTCATTAGGAACAAACTGAATATCAGCGTTAAAACAATCATTCTAAATCATACCTAATACCAATAAAAGCAACACCGAACCTCATATTACCGTATAAATCATGGTGTCAATTACTATACATATGAAAAAGGAGACGATGTTTTTTTTAACACTTGATGTGTACATTGACCTACTTTTTCAAGAATAATTTATCATTTCTACGTCAAAATTTAAAAAGGAAAAATGTGACTTACTTCAATTTAAGATTCACTTACCAATTATTTTGTTTAGTACATGAAAGTAAAAGCCACGTCTCATTAATATGTAAATAAGGATGCCCGAGACTGTGTAAGGGAAATTAAGCATAAGTTGCATCGAAATGTGCCAATAGTTCGGCACTTTTTTCCGTTACTAAAATGACGAGTCTCAGCAAGTCAGCGTTCAGTTATCTCCAAAGTTTTTTTTCTTTGATATGTACTTCAAATGTCACAAATCTTTCAAAGCTTTTATAAAAAGAAGGACGACAAAACATATACAAACACAACAAAACTGAGCAATAGAACAACAAAATTAGAGAAGATACGATAGTCTCGACAGTTAAACATCGATTTGAAAATAAAAAAATAAAAGCCTGGTATCTGTTATCAGTTCTTGTTTTTTTTTAATAAACTTGATTAAATAAAACCAGGAAACTGAGTAAATTAGAACAAGCAAACGTAACCTGGCCAAATTGTTTCAGATATATACAGATGATAGAAATTTCCCCCCAAAAAAACATTAAAAGTTAGTGTATTGTTACAAACCTTAAAAGAGGAGACATATAGAAATATTTTTCAGCATCGATGCTATTGTTTTTGTTTGCTTCACTGATCTTTGTCCTATATTATCTGTAGACGCACATATAAATCACTTGATTTTTGTAGAAATATTTGTTAAAACAAACGCCTGACCAGTTTGGGACAATATCAAATTAAAGAAAAAAAAACTAGTTTATATACAAACAGTAGAAAACATTCCTACATAACGTCCTAATTTCAAAACTGAACAGCAATGTATCACATGGCAATCAAACCATTCATACAAAGATAAATACTGCCAAAATGATAAAATCTCTGTAATTTAAGGGTATCTCAAAACATATTGTTCACCTCTTTTTTTGTTATTAGAAATGTTTTCGTATCATCAAAATCTCTGCTTATAAATCAAATCAAAATAATACTCTAATATAATTAATCTAGATGTTATATAGTTTCATGCTATATTACATAAAGAGAAGATTGCTGTGTTTAAATGATTATCTACTTTAGAAATTTAATGTCTTCTATAAATAACAGTTGCTCATGTAATTACTTATATCGAACCAATGGCAAAAGTTACATTTAAATTATCTTACAAACAAAAATGTGCAAACCAAAATGTTGGTATGATATAGACAACGACAAACGATGACAACCAATCATACCAACAATGAAACTTTCGGGGAAATTTTCACAGAGGACTTATGTCCACAAAGTGTCAGTGTGCCTCAAGAATTGTCAAATTAAAATCACAGTAGAGTATGGTCAACTACACACGATGACAAACAATCCTTCAAAGTTATAAAGTGTATCGCAACATCTAATAGGTATTGCTGTAACTAGGTGCCAATTATTAACAATATTAAATAATAAGTCCAACAACTCCAGTTCAAACTGTTAAATCAAACTGAAGGAATAGCATGGTCAACTTCGCATTATAACAAACAATTTAACTACGAAAGTATTCTCAGACGATCGCAGAGGAGTGGCGTTTACAAGTTGTAATTACGTTACCTAATCCAGAAATGGTCGAAATGATGAAAAATTCTCAAATCAAAATAACGGGTTTCACATTATTATAACAAGTGATCCTACTAAATATGACAGCAATCTCAGAGGGGTTGCAATTACTAGGTGTTAGGGTGTAGCATTAAGTTAAATAAAACTATAAAGTCACATCTTCTTTTTTATGCATAACTCAAATTGTGAACTACAAAACAACAGTATTGCATGATAGTCGTGAGGATATATGACAAACAATCATATTTAGTATGACAATCATACTCAAAATGATTGTTTGTCATATTTATAGCAAAAGCTCTGTTGTTATTACTGTGTTTCATAAGGACAAATGATGAAAATAATTATGTATTACTCTACACGCGCACAGCGAGAGTCATAAAGGGTCATATCATATTCGCATTTTTTTGGTAATTTTGTTTAATTCTATTCATTTTCTTTGCATTATATATATTGAACTCAAGCTTGAACTGTATGTGTTCTAACTCCAAATTCTTTCTTTTTTAATACTTTCGTATCAGCGTAGTAGGACATGCATGTTGAACCAAAAGGATGGCCACTGTAAAGCGACAAATGCGTCCTAAATCTTGGAGCGTGTATATGATTTTATTTTTACATATAATTTCAATTTTCTTGTCATGTTATTTTGCTGTTTAAAACAAAAACAAAAGATATGATATTGTACAAAAAAAAGGAGCTTGGGGTACATTTAACTTGACAAAATCAGATAATTGGAAAGAAAAAATTAACCTTACAGTTAATCATACCACGTAAGGTATGTTTTGATTGGTCTTTGAAGTATGCGATTCTTTCTTTTTTTGTCTTTTACCTTGATATATGTCTTCTTTGATTTGAATATCTGTAAACTACTATTGCCTCAATTTGCTAATTTTGCAAATCATATAGTAGCTTGACATCAAGCCAGTACGAACCAAAATAGCAATAATTCATACTAAATATTAAAACAGGAAATAATGATTATGTCTTACCTTGTTTTACATGGTCAGGATTGAATCCGCTCCTAAATGCTTTTGGTGAACCCCACTCAGTACTGATCATGACATTATGATATGGCTGATACCAAAAATCGTAACCGAATTCAATAGATTCACGTTCCCATTTTTTCTTTATTGTAAAGCTTTTGCCGTCGATCAAAACAAAACCACCTTAAAGTAATAAAGTGAAATATTTATAGAGCATACAGCAATAGATTTAGGGACCAAAAATGTCATATTGGGTTTTGGGTTGCACGTACTGTCAATGAAACTGCAGTTGTATCGTTATCTCTTTACTTTTAAAGAAGTAAACGACGATAGTTGTTTCATTGGCAATCATACATTATTTTATATAGTATTTTGTTTTCCTGTCTTGTAGTTGTAATGTTCACGAAAGTATCCATGAATATAATGTCCTAAAATAAACAGATTTCAAAGATTTTTTTATATTGAGGACAAAAAAGTACCATTAGAAAATTTGGGAAAAAAACTATAAAAATCTAGATCGTTATATATAACATACCTTTGGCGTCTCCGTTCGGATCTCCCATACAGCTAATCATTATATCACCGGAACCAAGACAATGTGTCGTGTGAGGAGCTGACATCCCACATTTTTCTGTCATCTCCCATGGCTCAATACTCTTAATAAAATATAAAACTTAATACATAATACATTTTTGTACAAAATCTTTTTTTAAGTTTGAAATCGTTCGTAAACTTCAATGGTATTGGACATTTCTGCTGATTTAAAACCAAACTTCAAATTAAACAAAAAAGTTGAATATATTTTATACACCTGAATAGCTGAGTTTTAATATAAAATGCGTGTACACATAATTATGTGTAAAAGAAAATCCTTTATTTTATCAAAATATTCGAATATGTGCTGCTATCGATTTATTGTCTTCACGTGCACAAATTCGCGTACACCATTTTCTTATTCAAATTCGACAATTAGACAGCGCAATTGCGAGGGAAACCCCATGATGAAATAAAAGTTAAACAAACGTGAATTTGATCTAATTTTAACCGATTTTGAAAGAAAAAAATCAATTCGCCACTCATTCCCTGCTTTGACAAAGTCTAATTAGCAAATGGGAAAGCATGATGTACATATTAAAACACATAAATACCCCTCGATCTTTTCGTTTATTTGTCACGTGCTCCATGGTTTGGTGTTGGTTGTTTATTAATAGGTCACGATCGGTTAAGTTCGACACCAAAACCCCTGTTATTGTCCTCTATATCCATTTTATTTGCCGCCGGACGTTTACATCTCTCAATCGCCATCGTCCGCGTCATCATCAACAAGAAACGTAAATCGTATTAAGTATAATAGTTTATAGCCGATTGCATTGAGTGTGTGGGCAAAGGTTATATCTTTGGTTAGCTTAATTGTAAGCTGAACCGTGAAGTCATTATTAGGTTAGGTAAACTATCTTCCTTTAAGAGTAGACTAGTCCGACATATAGCCAATCTATCTGTTTGTAGGACTAGGCCACTTCGAAAGTAGGGTAGTATACCTTACCTGATAAAGACTTCATGGTTCAGCTAACAAGCAAGCTAACCAAAGATATAATCTTTGCCTACACACTCATTGCAATCGGCTGTAATTACCGTGTCTAGTTGAGGTTTTCTTTGATCGGTTCCAGTGTCCACCACATATATTCTGTTGCTGTTGACTGATGGTAAAATAAGTCGGTTTCTAGATCTTGAAGGATCGTCATGACAACTGGAACATGCATTCCATCCTGTATGATGAAGTTCGTCTGCCACATTTGGCATATGCAGTCTGTGGATAACCTTAAAAAAGATAATCAAAGTTAAAATTGACTTCCAAGGTATGTATGTAACTGTTACATTGGTGTATGATTTACCATGCCAACTCATGTATCTGATTTGGCATGGCTTGGTGGTAAATAGTTACATCAGTAAGGCAATTGATACGTGTTTATAAAAAGCCAATAAGAACCTCCGTCAACACGTATTTAGTGGCATATATCTAATACTATGGTGGTTAGAAATTCAGAATTGTTATTCATTTTTTTTTCTAAAATAGAATGTTTACAAATTTTGTTTCAGTTACAAACGTTACAATGCCTACAAATGTGATTGGTATTTTCAAAATCTCTATAGTGTCGTGTTCACCTAATATTGACGGTAACGCCATCGTCTCTATAACTGGGCGGCTGCAATTAAAAATATCATTTTGCAACAGAATGGTATGTTGCGTCTAACGACATGAAGACTGGACTATACCATTATCCCTGTGGATTTAAATTACTCTTCTCTGATTTTTAACTTCACTTTGACACATTTAAAATACCGTTATTCTGTCTCATAAATTGTCACACTATCTTATCAAACAAACTGTTAGGTGCGGGTATTCACGGTAACATGTTCAAAGTTATAAAATGTCTTTATTCAAACTTGAAAAGTGCTATTAGACTTTCGCCAATGATGTTTACAGACTGGTTTTCGGTAGATTCCGGTGTACGCCAAGGAGACAACCTCGCACCTACATTGTTTGCGTTATTCATTGACGATCTGGTGCCACTTATCAAAGGTCTTTCGCACGGAGTATTGGTTGGAAACGACATGATTAGTTGTTTATTTTACGCTGATGACGTCGTTCTCATTTCGGACTCAAGTGAAGGCTTACAATCTCAACTCAACGTTCTACATGACTGGACAAAGAAAAATCTTCTTAATGTGAACATTGAAAAAACCAAAGCTATGCATGTTCGTAAGGCATCTTCCAGTAAATCAGATGGTTTGTTCAGACTCGGACAAAAGGAATTAGATTACGTAGAAAAGTACCGTTATTTAGGCCTAACATTGTCCGAAAACATCGACTATAAAGTGTCTGTTAATAAACTGTCAGCGGCAGCTAGCCGATCATTAGGATCGTTAACATCCAAATTCTTGCATATGGGAAATATGGACTTCGAAGTATACACAAAGATATATGACAACACAGTTATCCCGGTTATGGATTATGCGTCTGGAATATGAGGTATCAAGCGCTATGACTCACTTGAGAGACTACAATACAGAGTTATAAGGAAATTCCTTGGCATTAGCAAATGTGCTCAGATTCCTGCTGTCTTAGGGGATATGGGTTGGCTACCTGTATATATTCATACGCAGTGTAATGCGATACGCCTATGGTGTCGCCTCATGAAAATGCCAGACAATAGACTTTGTCGTAAAGTGTTCTGTTGGGACATTGACAGTTTTAAATACTTGTAATCTTACGCATTTGATCAACTACAGTGGCGAGAATATTTCTACAAACTACGTTTTAGAAACAGTCAAAAGTAAATATGTAGATGACTTCAAAGATAAATGGAGTAATGAAGTGCGAACAATGCCAAAACTGAGAACGTATAAAAGTCCGAATTCTCAACGGAACCATATGTAAAAAGACTTTTATCAAGGGTGCAACGTTCAGCACTTGCAAGGATTCGTTCTGGAACTTTTCCACTAGAAATTGAACAAGGTCGTTACAGAAACATTCCACCTAATCTACGTATATGTAAATAGTGTAATTCAGGTTCGACTGAAGATGAAACACATTTCCTCATCTATTGTGACCGTTATACTGATGCACGAAATAGACTGTTACGGGAGTTACCTTCTATTCACATTGATGAGCTACTTCCAAACGAAACCATTACAGTACTCTTAAATGCTAATACCAAACTTGTAGCGAACTTTATTTTAGAATGTTCCAATATAAGACGTGAATTTATATAACTGTATAATCTTTCTATAGTAAATATCGAAGTATACGCATGTCTACATTTTTTTAAATGTTGTAATTTTGACCTCATTTTCTTATATCTGTAATATTTAAAGTTAAAACATGATAGTGCATCATTAGCCTATTTGGCTGGCTGAATCATTATGTCAATACTCAATGTACATTTTATTGTATATATTCAGGTTGCACTCTAATAAACTATTTATTCATTCATTCATTCATTCATATGCATTGAAGTAATTCATTTTCCTATATCTAAACTTTGCGCTTTTTCTTTCAAAGATTGAATATGTCACGACAATATTGGATCCCTACAAGAAACAACACCAAAGTAAACCAAGAAAAAGACGAAGTTTAATATTTGAAAAAAAGTAAGCAATCATTTAAATGAACTAGGATGGCAAGGTCAATAAACAAGGCGTGGCGAGGAGGGACAGTATAGACGTTTGTCTAATTTTGAAAACACATTGAACTACTAGATGTCTTTTGTGAGTGTTGTTGGATTGCTGTATCATAAAAGAAAAGCCAGTCCACAGCCTAAGATTCAAGTCTTGACATCGAATAACGAATACACATATAGCTTTATTAGGAGTTCTCCAAGAGGAGCGGAATCATACATGTGAATCTTACAGATTTTATGTTTTTTCGGTGCTTTAATCATTAAATCTATTATATTCCCACAAAAGTAATGAACATCAGGTATATTTTGCTACAGGTAAAGGTCAAATATTTAACTAAACTGACTTATTTCGGTATGCTTTATGTTATGGATGGGTAGCTCATTTATTATGTATATCTGGAGTATTTTTTCACATATCCTTCAAACGCTCAAATTACCAAACATTTTTTTATTCGTTATAAGTTCAAAAAAGTCATTAAATAACAATGACTGTAGTATAAGTTACAAGTCTGTATTGTGAATACCCGACCTTACATCTTTTACAAAACATACCACCGCTTTGATAAACATATAAAAAAGATGAACCTATTTATGATATATATAGGTTCAGGTATTATTTTCACTTCGTTATTAAAACTGAGAAATATACTAATTCATACTTATCAAATTACTGTCCAACATAACATATGAGTAATGACAATCCATTTCAATAAATATTGTTAAAAATCATGGGTTGACAATATAAATTTCATTACACTACCAATTTTAGAGATACAGAAAGATGCATTGATTAAACCAATAGTAGGCATAAGAAATGACCAAAGTATTTATTTTACATAATCGACTATAGTGCATGTAAGTTAAATGGGGTAACTTGAGCAATGTATCCGAAAGAGATATGCAAGCGTGCAAGTAAATGAAATAAAAGAAAGAAATATATATCCAACGTGTATAATTCTGTCAATGTATATACCGTATTTAACTTAACGTAGGTGTTTGCTTCTTTTGAATCACTCTGCAAATTATGGTTGTATTTCCGTAGTCCAAAATTTTGTCACGTAGTGCATGTACCTTGTGAATTCACATGCAGACATATAAAACACAAGCAAAAAAACTCTTCGGCAGTTCTTTTTATCTGACAAGATGCTAGTTGAAAATCAAGAAAGTTTTTCAGTGTTGAGAAAAAGTTAACTGCAGCAAAAACAAATCAATTGAACAAATGATGAATAGATAAATTAATATCGTAAAGTAACTGTTTCAAAATAACATGTAGCAAAAATATTGGCATCGCGCAAAGGGGGGCTTTTCCCGCGTCTTATTTCACTAAACCCCATTAGGGATATACTGATTGGTATTTTAGTCCAGAAGATTTGTTGAAATACCATTCAGTTACTGATATTTTTATAGTTTAAATCTTAGACAAATCAAACTCATTACGCAGAAGATTGCTGAATTACTTCAATGTATTTACCAGCAATGTCTGAATATTCCAAAATATATAAACTATCTAAAAATAATAGCGGAAAAAAGGAAAAAATAAATTTTCAAAAAAAAATATATATCGGGTACAGATACCAAGTGAGCAGAACTTAGACGTTCTTGTAGCATAGGGAGGGGGGAGAAATGGAAACATAAGTCTAACTTTTTATTTTGTATTGTTGTTATTGTGTTCAACAAGGTACAGAATCAAAGAAAACTGGAGATTCTTTTGTCGCTAATACGACACCCCCTCCAAAAAAACACCCATCCCAAACCCTTTCTACCTTGCAGTAAGTTGGTGATTTGGGGTCAACGTCTACTGTGACCAGGTAATCTGGCTCAACATTCCGTCTGCTTGGTGGAATGATACAGGGAATATATACCAATGTCTCCCTAGCTCCGCTCCGCATGGCAGAAAGTGGTGAGGCATATCCAGGTCCTCCGCAACAAGCTGTCAAGGAAAATAAACATAAAAAAACAATAAAATACAATGTGAAAAGTATATTATAATTCATAGTAGTGTGACTGTACAAACAATATTTCCAGACAGAAATGAGGAGCAAAGAAAAGCACTAATACAATATTGCTACACTTGATTGCATGTAACTAATAGCATACACTATGTGAACCATACCGTTCAACGAATAATGTTTGTTTATTATTTCTCATATATCTTATAAGCTTATCAGGAGGTAGTCTGGATATTTATTAAAATTTACGTAATTTTATATACCTGATAGGAGAAAAATTAATACTGTTCCAAACACTATATGTGCATGAAATCATTAAAAGATTGATTGATTGATTGTTGGTTGCTTAACGCCCAGTGGCAAATATTTCATGCATATGTAGGACGAGAACAAGTTAATAATAAATACAATATGTAGGTCTTGTATTAGAGGCCGTCCGGGATGATGGTCGGGGAAATGTGGACTGCCACTGGAAAATGAGGGTATATTGGATAGGGACAGAAATTTTGCCTTGCAACAAGCCACCTACGGACCCCTCAAATCATTAAAAGAAAGCTCAACACAACAGTAGAAATCGGAACTACAGAAAAACACAGATAAAAATTATTACTCAAAACCACAAAGAATGTCGTATATAGACGTATAAATCTGATTAAAATTTTGAAAATGCAGGAACTTAAGCTATTGATTAGATTTTAGTATTTTTGATTTATTCAAAAAGACCTATAATCAATATACGGTTTTTAAAAATCTTTTTTGTAAAGTTAAAAAACTTGTATCACCAACATTTAGAAACCTTTTATATTTACATATATGGTATTTAGTAACCGATTAAATGAAAACATCAACAATAGTCAAAATTAGTGCTGCACACTGATCTAAAGACATTCGGAGGCACGTCTTATAGAGCGGTCTAAAAAAATATGTTTAACTAGAACTTACCAGATTCCTCTTCACAGTCCGACATTTTTAAAAAGAATAAATTCTTACAGGTAGCAGAAGACTCAACCGTAAAGAAAGAAATAGTTGTCCGGATGTAAAATAATAAATGGTTGACTAGTTATGAATATGATATTTGGCTTGCTGGGTTTAAATGCAATGTCATCATATTTTGTAATAGGGTGTTTTTTTCGAATAGGGACAAGAGGTCATGAACATCTCATTAAAGTCTTATCTGACCTGTTCTGTCAAAACGAAAGAGGATGGGAAGATGGCTGCTATTGTCAGAACTGACTTTGCCTTTGATTAAAATACCCCATAAGTTGTTTAAAAAAATCCTGTGCAAGAGTGCAACTCTAATTTTCTTCAGTATCAGAGAGCAATATCCAACTCTGTAAATTCAAAGACAAGTCATTTGACACTATTTTTTAAGAGCTTTTCTAGAATAATTTGAACGACTTTGATGAAAAAAAATTTTAAGGGTTTCCGCGTAACCTAGTGTAGCGCCTACTTTTGCTGTTAATCGCAGGCTCAACAAAAAATAGGGAACAAAATAATAAAAATATTCCTCTCTATACTATCTTTTGATTTTAAGAAGCTTCTGTCCAAGTTTGTTAAAAATCCAGGATAATTTATGAATATAATAAATGTTTTAAAAACTTTAACTGCAGACTGTATGTAATGTTTACTGGAAGAAAAACTAAGTCTATCTATAAGTAGAATACGGAAAAACAAGAACAAAATTGTAATAAAATTACCTTCTAGGTGCTAGCTTTTGATCATAAACAAGCTTCTGTCCCAATTTGGTACAAATACAGGATAGTTTAAGAAAGTAATTAAAATTTCAAAAACTTAGTGAATATTTGTGGAAGCCAACCACGACGACGCCGACGACGGAATGTAGGATCGCTATGTCTCGCTTTTTCGACAAAAGTCGAAGGCTCGACAAAAATGGCGTAAATTGCGAATATAGACATGATAGATGTTTGCCCAAAAAAATGGTAGTATTAAAAAAATGGTTTTATACAATTAACTTTAAGAATTCCTGACACATACATGGCGTGAAATAACCAGTTTTCGGATCCAAATCCTCACGCTAATAATTTATTAACTCAAGCAGTGAGAACCCCCGTTTCTCAGTTATTTTCAATATACACGAAATACTTGTCGAAATATACATTTATCATGATTAATTATGCTTTTACGCATTAAAATTAGACAACAGAAAATATTTATTTGCACAAACACGTTTACATCAAAGGGTTATGGCATTAAATACAAACAATAAAACCGACAGTTGTATAATTACATAGGACTGATAGTGGCCTTCGAATCAAAATAAAAAAACTGTTTGTGTTTTATTGTTTTATTGTTAAAAGTGTATGTAAAAAGCTGTACAACGTAATTGAAATTTAGTCAGCTTTTCTTTATAGGAAAAATTTATTTATATTTACATGTGTGCAGAGGCTTTTAAAATGACTGGCATATGAATTAGAAATAATACCGAATGCATTTTAAATTTTGTATTTGATTAAAGTAGTTTATGAAATTGGTTTGTAAAAGCGGTTAACAAACACTTAATGAAAATGACAATAACGACTTCCCACACTTATCATTATTTTTAAAGATACGTGTACAACGTATTGATTAAACATTGCACACATGCATACATACATGTATGATGAATTACAAAGTGCGCAAGCAGTGGCCGGGATCCGAAAAAGGGGGCGGGAGGGTTCGGGGTTGGAACACCCCTTTTTTTGGACGATCAATACATTGCAATAGCGTAATGTAACATTAATTTGATTGATTTGTGGTGTTTAACCACTATAAACACTCTTGATTATATCGTGGCGACCAGTTTTTTTATTGGTGGGGAAGCCGAAATATCCAATGAGAACCTCCGACATCCGGTAGAAAAACTAGCTAGTTGTTATAATTTTTTAACAGCTGAAGTACTTGCATAAAGTATACACAGTCGGAAACCAGGTTGAAATCGAAGCTCTTTGTTAGAGAAGGCGATAAATGTTTACTGTATTGTTTACTATAGTGACAAAATTTTTAAAAGTTAATAGAAACAAACAAAATTGCAATTTTCTTCTCAATTACGAGGTGTTTTATTTTAAAAACACCATTTGCATAAGTTTTCAATTTATCTAGTTCATAGTTAAGCAGAACAATTAGATATCAAGTCGACGACATGGGTATCTTTCAAGTTGGATGACAAAAATGCATAACCTCCGATTTTTTTGAAAAAATTACCACGGACGGAAACCATATCAATCTATTACTTCAGTAATTTTCGTGTCTGCCCTTCCATTATGTGACTGAAGAAAAAATTCCAAAAATGGGTAACAATTGTATCGAAAAGAGGAAATCGAGTGCACCGTTTTATGTTAGGGCGTGTTTGAGTTGATTATTTTGTCTTGATATCGTACAAAGCAAGAATATTTCATACATCGTCTCGCTTCAAATTCTATCATTTTTATACATTAAAGCTTCAGGTTGACGTTATAACACAAATAAATCACAGTACTAAAAGATGAAATATATAGGTCAAGTGAAATACCTATCTAATGAGTCACAAAAACAGAGAAGGTGCGTTCGAATAGCTATTTTTTTACTGAAAGTACTTGACGACAGTCTTTTAAGTTGGATGATGAAAATGCATATCTTCGAAAAATTCCATTTTTTTGTGTGTGATAACTAGAGTTTATAGTCTTCATACACTAAAAACATCTAGTCTGCCCTTCCACGAAATATTTATTTAAAATTTTTAAAAATGTTTATGAATTTTCGAAAATTCCACCTGACAACCTGAAAATGAACTGGCGTAATGGGGAGATAATTTTGACGAAGTAGGATCCTGACTGTACAGTCGGGAATCGGAGACCGAGTGCGTATCCAGTACATAAATTTATGTTTGCTAAAATAATGAATTGTTTATAAGTTGGTCTGTGGAATAAAAGAAAACTGATTAAAAAAGCTCAGTTTCAATATTAGTTGATATTGGCTGTTCACACGCTGTCATTAACTGCGAGTACTCTCAGATCTGTATACTTGTTTGTCTCTTTGAAACATTCCCAATTTCCATTCTCAATTTTATTTGTGTCTTTTTTTGTTGTTAGGGATGTTTATAAATACCCTGCCACGTCCGGTCTATATATGTTTGTTAGGTGTTTTCTACTTTGTATCAATCTGATGAGTTAATCCCTTTTAAACTGATTTTCAGAGTTTGGTTATGTTGTTGTACTGTATAACACCGAGTGTGAGCATTATAATTCCGTTGACCTAAACAGAACCACCAACACAATCATAAATATGCTTACAAACTGTGTTTAGAAAGCAATTTTATATTCAGGATAATCTCGTCTTACGTAAGTTCTGAAGCTATAATGAGGGAAATGCTTGTAGTGAACCCAGTCTAATTAAAGTAGATTACAAAACTTATTCGGATTTTTCTATCACAGCGTGTGATAAACGACTTATATGCAACAAGTTTGTCTACTTATAACAAATGTTAACCACAGTCAAGACCTGTTTATGTTTATAGAATATATTACATTTCAATTTCGTTCTTATTTTAAGTGCAAATCTTATGATCAAAGTCCTACAGATTAAAAATGACTCTGATGCACTACTTATTCAATAGTAGCTAGAGTTTAGAAAAATGGCTACGTGGTTTTACTTCGTTCAGGACTATGACTCCTACTGGAGTGGCGATCGCACGTCCTTGAGTAATATGCTAAGCGTGCGAAACCGCAAATCTCGGGAAAATTAAGCAAAAAACAATCATCGATATGGCACCCAAAATTAGAAGTGCAAATCAGCAGGTCCTTTTAAAACTGACTTTTTGGTATGGAATTGCTTTTTGTCGTGCGGTGACATTTTGTTGCTTAAATTCATGTCATTTGGATCCTGGTGACTAGCTGTCTCAATGGCAATCATATCTCCAAAAAAAAGAATAGTGATTTTTTATTAGTTTAGCGGTACCAAACCTTCGTCGTATCAATATTTATTTGTTATATATTTCGGGTGTTTTTAAGCTCGGGATTTCGGGACTGACCCTTTCGGGATCCGGGAATTCTTTTTTCGAATTTCGGGATGTCTGGATTTAAATTTATTTAATTTCGGGACCTCGGGATTTCGTGTTTTTAAGCCCGGGACTTCTGAATCAGGACCCTTCCTACCCCCTCCCCCCGAGAATGATAATAGATATAAGAAGATGTGGTATGGTTGCCAATGAGACCACTAACTCTCCATCCAAGTCACACTTTGTGAAGGTAAACCATTATAGGCCAAAGAATATGTAGTTCTAAAGCGTTACTTGCATCATGTATATACAAGTGTAATCGTCATACTATTTATTAAAAAGAAGATGTGGTATGAGTGTTAGCCTGTTGTCAGAAAAACTTAACGTGCAACGTCAATTTTTGTGGTGATAAAATTGTCCTTGGCTTATAATGAACCCCAATGAAAACTTGCTGGCAGTTCAAAGGATTATGGTATTAGTATGGAGTATACACCTTGTAAAAAATAAAAATAAGAAAAGTAAGTTGTTAGTTGCCAGGTCAAAAGAATGCATGTAAATGTCAGCATATTGAAGATTCGAACGATCAGACAAAATAATTGAAAAAAAATGCAATTACAGACGATAAAAAAAAATATAGACGGACTCTAGTAGAGATGTAGGCACACTAGTACTGGTGTAAACGTAAACTGACTTGTAAACATGTAGATAGATTAGTCAACACGGAGACAGACGGGTGGACCTGTAGACATTATAGTAGATATAGACGGGTCGGTGAATATGAAGTCAGACTGTTAAACATGCAGACAGACAAGTAGACACATAGACAGACCGATGAAAATGTAGACGGACTACTGGAAATAGACAGACTGGTAAACATGTAGACAGATTTGTAAACACATATCCTGTTGAGAATGTAAACCGACTAAAGGACTATTCGAAAAAAAATGGGGAAAATACAGACAAACGAGTAGACACATATACAGCTGAGGACCATGTCGACATTGACAAAAAATATTTGTCAGCATGAAAATCTAATTCCAACTCTGTTGGGTTTAATTTTCAAACTGATATAAATATAGTAAAATATATTCTATGGGGAAAGATTGGCATGGGGGAAAAGTGACAATACGTATACGTATTGCCAAATTTCCGCGGGGGAAGAATGGCAATGATCCAAAATTTCCCTCGGGGAAAAACTGGCATGGGTAAGAATGGCTATATAACACTGGTATATTAAAAACGTATCCTACTTTTTAAATGATTCGGCTTTTCTAGATCCGGATCCAGAACTTTTTATAAGGTGGAGGGGGCACTGCCTGTCATAAGAAGGGGTCCGCTACAGTCATGCTTCAGATAAATTAAGAGACCTTGATTTATCTGACTTACCCCTTTCGTTCGCTTTTAACTTTAATGTGTGGGTCAATTTACAGACATACGTATTTTAAAACAAATTTTAAAACATACCAGTTAGAATAAAGCGAAGAAAAACATATTCTGCCTGTTACAGCTAATCTCCTACTACATGTTGAGCAAGACTTTGGTTAGCGTGCTTGCTTTGTTTGTATAATGTATAATGTATAATTGACTGTATTTGGTATAATGTCCAACCAAATTTAGATATAATATAAATACAGGCTTAAGTAAATGTTTATACAAACAAAGCAAGCAAGTCAATCAAAGTTTTACTCTACAAGCATAATGAAATTAGCTGTAATAGAAAAGTGGAAATATTGTGAAGAAACTCTTTTGTAACGTTCCTATGTTGTCTATTATAATTTAAATCTACAAAGGACATCTAAAAAGGACATCTAAAAAGGCATAGATCTTCTGTACTCAGTGGTGATTGTGTCGTTTGCTAAAAGTGCATTCAACAAGTCCTCCAAGAACAAAAAACGATAATATTTCATACGAGCAATTCATTACATGGACACAAACCCATTAGAACTTCTGCTACTCAGAAGGACAAATAAGGACCACATTTTTTATAAATCATGTACATATGGCGCATGCACGTTTATGTGAGAAATTACTATTATTTTATAAACGTTTTCTTTCCTTCTATTCGAGTTAATTTGGATTCAATGTGGAATAGAAGTTCACGAGGCATCGGAAAAAAATAATAGTGGCTACCGCTGATCAACATGCAACCAGGAAGAATGCAATAGCATGGTGTCGAACTATCATGGCTCTTTTTCAGCGGCAAATCCTACTATACAAATTAATCCTTGTGCATATCTAGTATAGTCAATAAAACAAGAATGAGACAGAGTACGTGACATCTCTAAATTATAGGCAAAATGATTTAGTCTATTTCCAATTCTGCAAATTTCAGACATGCAGGATTCAAAAATTGTATATAATAAAGTGTTACCTACCCATAGTGTCACTGTGTAAGCGAATATCTTTCTCACTACACACACTAACTACACGTGATTGTACATAGATCAGTGTATATATTACTGATAAGTTAAAAGTAAAACAAATATTACCTGTGTCAAATTGCAAATACTTAATCAAAGCGCGAAAGCGCTGTAAAGGCAGTTAATTACAGGTTGTGTGTATTTCTAGTCCAGTTATATCATTATCTTCCATAGAACAGAGGTGGTTTGTAGTATTTAAGATTTAGAGTTCTCTTGTACCTAGTTCACCTATATCTATAGTCTACTGTTTACAGTATATTTTCTGTACCTCGCCATGAAATGCATTTTTAAGACATAAGAACTTTTCCTTTTTAATGTAAATAAAACTATTTTTATGCCCCACCTACGATAGTAGAGGGGCATTATGTTTTCTGGTCTGTGCGTCCGTCCGTCTGTCCGTCCGTCCGTCTGTCCCGCCTCAGGTTGAAGTTTTTGGTCGAGGTAGTTTTTGATGAAGTTGAAGTCCAATCGACTTCAAACTTGGTACACATGTTCCCTATGATATGATCTTTCTAATTTCAATGCCAAATTAGAGATTTTACTCCAATTTCACGGTCCAATGAACATAGAAAATGATAGTGCGAGTGGGGCATTCGTGTACTGAGGACACATTCTTGTTAATTATTGATTATATACACATATTCAATTACTCCTATCCTATGAAAAATAATTCACAAAGATTGACTAGTCTCCGTTCTGTGTGTATTGCTAGAACATCAAGTAACATAATGGTTAATGTACATAGTAACATGTCAACTCTTTTGAAGACAGAACTTTTTTAAAATTCTCCCTCCAAGCAAAATTATTTTTCAGTATAAACATGATAAAGTTATCTACCTGTATTAATGACCTAGAGACTCTCAAGAGCCTGTGTCGCTCACCTTGGACGGTCTATGTGCATATTAAACAACGGACACATATAAAATGACAAAATTGTGTTTTTGATGATGGGGATGTGTTTGTAGATCTTTCTTTACTGAACATTCTTGGTGCTACAATTATCTCTATCTATAATAAACATGGCCCAGTATTTACAGTTGAAAATATTTTTTAAAAATTAACAAAAAATACAAAAATTTATGAAAATTGTTAAAAATTGACTATAAAGGGCAATAACTCTTTAAGGGGTCAACTTAAAATTTTGGTCATATTGACTTATTTGTAGATCTTACTTTGCAGAACATTATTGCTGTTTACAGTTTATCTCTATCTATAATAATATTTAAGATAATAACCAAACTCTGCAAAATTTCCTTCAAATTACTAATTTGGGGGCAGCAATCCATCAACGGGTTGTCAGATTTGTCTGAAAATTCCTGGGCAGATAGATCTTCACTGAAGAGACAATTTCACCCTATGTCAGATTTGCTCTAAATGCTTTGGTTTCAGAGTTATAAGCCAAAATCTACATTTTACCTGTATGTTCTATTTTTGGCCATAGTGGCCATCTCGGTTGGTTGACCGGGTCTAACCACACATTTTTTAAATTAGATACCGCAATGATGATTTTGGCTAAGTTTGGTTAAATTTGGCGCAGTAGTTTCAGAGAAGATTTTTTGTAAAAGTTTATGGACGACGAAACCAAGTGATGAGTTAGGTCAGGTGAGCTAAAAAGGAGTTTTTAATCAAGGTAACAATGACATCTGGTGGCCATAAAAGCTGTCTCATTAGCATTTTAACCACTTTCCATATTTGCTTTTAAGACAATAGAAGAAAATTATTCAATGCAAAAACAAAACTTACTTGTAAATATGAAATTCTCTTTACAGTATGAGTTTTTCTCATTGTTGGAGATTGTACAGTAGTACAGTCTTGTAACTGCTTATACCCATTTCTTATCCCCTTTAGTTTGATAAACTCACAGAATATCATATATTTACATTGTGCCACATCTCCTTATTTTTATATGCATTACAATAACATGAACAATTGTAATTCAAATCTATATATCAAAGCAAAATGAATTTCACTACTTTCATTCATGCATCCTTTGGAAAAATATAAGTTCTAAAATGACGCAATATATGTTTATTTATATAAAAATAATATTTAGTTTTCGACTCTTAACAGGTATAAACAAGAATGTGTCCCCAGTACACGAATGCCCCACTCGCACTATCATTTTCCATGTTCAGTGGACCGTGACATTGGGGTAAAAACTCTAATTTGGCATTAAAATTAAAAAGATCATATCATAGGGAACATGTGTACCAAGTTTGAAGTCGATTGGACTTCAACTTCATCAAAAACTACCTTGACCAAAAACTTTAACCTGAAGAGGGACAGACGGACGGACGAACGGACGAACAGACAAACGGACGCACAGACCAGAAAACATAATGCCCCCCTACTATCGTAGGTGGGGCATAAAAATGCACAGCTGTGTCATGATTTGTGAAATCTGTGCTGAAAACATAGGCATTTATGGTGTTTGAGTAATTCCATCTGTGAAGCTCAACATTAGCTCGTCAGTTGGTGGTGGACAGTTATAAATCTTTCCTGCAGGATGAATGTACATCTGTTCAGGAAAACCAATTTCACAAATCAAAACTTTCCTCTAGATTTCTCCTACAATATTCATCCAGTTTAGTTCTTTTGGTTTAACGGGACACCGTCCTGATTTTTAATTTTGTAAACCATTCAGTCTCTTGCTTACAAATGGTGCATGAAAATAGGATGGGAATGCATGGCAGTAGACAAGTCTCTATAAAGTGGGTATGTGCCCTGAAAAAAGTTTTATAACATTAGCTTTTTTGAAACTTGTGAAAGACTTGTGCAACACACATACCTAAATAACTATAACATAGGTGGAGAGCATCATTCATGTCATTGTTTTGTTCCTGTTTACATTGTCATTGATATTTTTCAAGAAAGCCTGAGGCATAGCTCATGAATTCTTGTCATTACAACCGAAATTTACATAATTACTGCTAAAATAATTATCAGTATAATATATCTCTTGTAGAAAAACCATACAATTGTAGTATTAACCAAAAAATGTCAAACAGATGATATTGAATCGTAATCCCAAAAGTTATGACGTCTTGAATTCACCCCCCTTTTTATTCTAAAACGATAATTGCGGTTGCAAACAGACTTTGGTTTACTTGCATGGCGATTATATAAATAACAGTATATATTTCTTAAAGAAAATAAAGTTTTACCATGAATAGTTTCCTGAACGTAGTCGTTTTCAGTAAAATGTGCCTTGCAAACAACAGCTGATTGATATGGGTTCTGCGATTGCATCGCACATGACAATCTACGTTTGAGCCATGGCGTTGATCCAACTTTTCCTTCTTATTAAGTCATTTAGAAATGCAAGTCCTCCTCTTAAATGACACTCAGGTACACACCAACAAGGACTAGGCATCGTTAATTGTGTGATTGTTTTGCAGTGCAAAAACGGAAGTTAAGGACGGAACTGACTGGTCTCACTAATAAGAGACAAGAAGAATTTTAGAGACAAACAGCGACAAGAAGTTTAATTTAGTGACGAAGCGACAATAACTAACAAGGGACAAGCGAATCGTAATTCTCTCACGAGGCTATTCTCATTTGATGTGATAGGGTGAAGCTACACCTATCAAATATGTCCCTATCAAAAAGAAGAATTTCACTGTTAGAAAGGAAATGATATTTCATGGTTTTTATTCAATAAATTCTTTAAAAGGAAATTGATTTTTTTTTGTTTTGATGGCCAATTTTTGGCGTGTGCATAAAATAATATATTTTTTTATATCTAATAAAAACTAATCCCTTTCTTCTTAAAAAAAATATATTTTTATCTATCAATGTACAGTAATATAAAAAATGTTTTATAACCGCCCCTATAATAAAAAATAATGCATGTGTTTTTTTAATATCTATGGGAATAAGTTGTTGCAATGACATTTTTTTTATTTATGTATAGTCGCTATATAGTCTTCTTGACGCTTCTTCTCGCTAAATTAATTATATTGTCGCTTCTTATCGCTATTTTAATTTTATTGTCGCTTCTTATCACTTTTTGACGCTTCTTGTCTTTAATTAGTGGAACCCTATTCAGGAACGATAATTTCATATTTTACATAACTGAGACCGAAATAACTATAACGTCATACGGCTTCACGTACAGAAATACTTTAAATTGTATATAATGCAATATAATTCATGGTCAGTCGACTTTTAATTATAATATCATGTTATATCAACGAGTGAAATGATTTTAAAATATCTTTAGATCGCAAATAGTACTCGAAATTGAACGGACCTCTTTCCACACGGAATTCGAATAATGATAGTTTGTAATCAGATTGACTGCTTATAATGCAAAAGACACATTAATAAACAGATTTTTAAAACGAACAATACACACTGATCGTTTCTTTATTTCCCAATGTAAATGAAAGGAACAAAAACCAATACATACCACAAAAAGTAGAGGAGAAATTTAAACATTTCCGGATCTATTTCTTGCAAAATGACCCCCAGCAAATATTTGCGTAAGGAAAGATGAACCTCATGACTTGAAAGTCAGGCCTTAAAGCACTGCCTTTAAAAATGAGTGCCCTGTTTGTTGACCCCGGTTTTAGGTTTTAAAGACCTTTGAAATTGATGGTCTGTCGTACGTTACATAAATCAAGACATGCGAGATCTTTGAATATTTCCTTACAATCTTTAAATATTGTGATTTAAACATATTATGTGAAACGTAAATAGTGGCCAGTGGCACAGCTTTCATTTGCACGTCTCAATACGTCCGGTAAGACCTATATGGTCATCGTTGAACCCATGCAGTCATTATCGCAAACAATTTACAACATGGAAATTTATTACCTCCTAGAGTCGGATGAACCGTTTGAAAAATAAATGATTATGATAACTTTGATCCTCGAATTTGGAAAATGAAAATAGATTGTCCCTTTAAGTATATAGATGCGGATAACATGACCTATCTGTTTATAATTAGGAATAAGTTGAAAATAAAAAGGCTGAAATTATTAACAAAAAATAAAAATCACTATAAATATAATACATGAAGATCATTCTCTTTTATTGTCTAGGATAATTAAGTACAGATTTTAACGCCCTACTTATTCTCACTTTTCACTAAGGAAAATATGCTCTACATTAAGATACAAAGCGAAAGACAGAAATAAATATGCTCGGCATTATAATATAAAGGAGACTGCATGGTCTTGCTGATGATCATTGTGTTTTATAACATGTATTAGGCTTTAATTTCCCCCTACAATCCAAACTACTAGTGTTTATTTGCAACCAACTCCCATGAACACAAATTCAAATAGGTCATGTTATTATTTTTATATTTTTGGTCAGGGTAGTGGTTTTCGTAGTCGATTTAAAAAAAAATAATTTTAGATTATGAAACGAAAGCAGTATGGTCAAGCACATGTTCTCTGAAGGACATATCTATAACGTAATAAACATTTCGCCCAATTATAAACTTTGGTCATGAAGAACCAAGGTTAATTATACAACACTTGTGTGTCTTTCATTCAGGCTGAGATATATCTGTCGCATCTAACTGAAATTTTGACAAAGAAATAACAGAGGAGATAACTGTCTATACAACGTGTATTCCTTGAATGTATTAGAAGTTTTGCTTCATTCAAATGGAAGCTAGAAAGTGGAAAAATTAAAATCATCTATATGTAGTTTTGAAAAATTTATCTTAAACGACCCTCAATATCGACTTCTAGATGTATGACAAGATACCAAGTATATGTGTTGTATCCTTTATTTCAAGTTCAGTATATATAACGATCAACAAACCATGATTATTTAGTGAGAGACTGCCTCACGTATACAGGAACACGTTGCTTTACAGGGTGATGATAGCTCATTCGATGTAATTGCAAAAAGCCAAACGAATAAAGATAATACTTGAATAACCTTGTTAAACCTTCATGGAATCTTTCATAACTTGAAAAGAAGCTTCAATCATTAAAAAAAATAATAGCACATTTCTCAATTTACGCTGACACCAGCAAGCAAAGGCAAGACACAGGGTTCTTAAGGAACAAACTTAAAATTCTTTCAAATTGTCTTTTCATCTTAGAAAAGGAAGAGGTGAGATGAGTTGTCCAATGTTTGGAACCAGATATTCTGGGGATTTATTTTTCTTATAACAATCTCTTTGATAGACGGTTGCTGCTCACTATGAAGGTGAACCAAGAAATCATAACATTTATAAATGAAAATAAGATATCAGATAACTGTCATACAGACATGTGCATCTTGTAATCATTCAATTCACAGCATATAGTTAAGCTATTGCTTGTAGTATCTGAGAAACAGACTTAACCATGAAAACATTATGCTAACTTTTGAACCACGATTGAGGTCAGATGAACACTGTCATACAGACTAACATGTTTAACAACATTTCATATACTTAGTCCAGTTGACCAATTGCTTTTAGTTTCTCTGAGAAACTGACTAAATTACAATTCAATGAACTCAGACAAAACCTGAAAGACAGACATGTACAGTATATCTTACATTCCGTCTATACACCAAATAAAGCTGGCCAACAACTTAAAAGAGTACCTTAGATATGGACTAATCCTCAATCACTGATCCTTGAAATTAGGTCAAAGTCAGTTAAACCCTATCTGTCAGAGTTCAGTTATAGAAGATCCCATCATAATCTCTGTATTGTATTTTGTTACTTTGCCACATCAAAACAAAGCTATTCAATCCATATAATTAACAATGCTTGCAGAAATGTTTACATTTTTCTTCTTAAAATTCCAATCTAATTTTCTTAATAAACATGTACAATTGATAATAAAACCAGATGCTCCGCAGGGTGCAGCTTGATACGACCGCAGAGGTTGAACCCTTAACAGTGGGGGCAAGTACGGACACAACATGCAAGCTGGATTCAGCTCTAAATTTGGATTGTGATTAAATAGTTGACACAGCATAGGTTTCTGACACAGAATGAATGTGGTCTAATGACCTTAATTTTTTTGTTTGCCTTTGAGCAATTCACTATGCTGTTCTCGCATCCCCCTTTCCCTTATTCCAAAACTGATCTCAATCCAAATTTCTAATGGAGTTTGCAACAATAACTACTCATTTAAATACATCATAAAATATTAAAATGTAAAAAAAAGTGCTTGTAATCACTGAGTGGTAAAGATTGTTTTAATTTATTAGTTGGTAGTAAAAGTGAATATACATTGTATATTGTATAAAACAATGATTTAAGTTGATTCAATTACTATTCTGGAGAAAGAAAGATAACTCCAATTTTCAAAGAATATTTCATAAAAACTGTGCAATTGAAAATTTCTTGCTATTGCGCTATATTGTGCAATTAGATATTTCTTGCTATTGTGCAATACTGTGCAATTGAAGATTTCTTGCTATTGCACAATACTGTGCAATTGAAGATTTCTTGCTATTGCGCAATACTGTGCAATTGAAAATTTCTTGCTATTGCACAATACTGTGCAATTGAAGATTTCTTGCTATTGCACAATACTGTGCAATTGAAAATTTCTTGCTATTGCACAATACTTAATATAATAATGTTGGACCCCGATTTGGACCAACTTGAAAACTGGGCCCATAATCAAAAATCTAAGTACATAAAATTGAGAATGGAAATGGGGAATGTGTCAAAGAGACAACAACATGTTTAGATTCAGCATATCAAAGAACCCCAAGAATTCAATTTTTGTTAAATCAAGCTGAGTTTAGTTTTGGACACTTTGGACCTTAATGTAGACCAATTTGAAAACAGGACCAAAAATTAAGAATCTGAATACACGGTTAGATTTGGCATATCAAAGAACCCCAATAATTCATTTTTTGATGAAATCAAACAAAGTTTAATTTTGGACCCTTTTGGCCCCTAATTCGTTGGGACCAAAACTCCCAAAATCAACCCAAACCTTCCTTTTGTGGCCATAAACCTTGTGTTAAAATTTCATAGATTTCTATAAACTAATACTTATGTTATTGTGCAAAAACCAAGAAAAATGCTTATTTGGGACCTGTTTTTTGCCCCTTATTCCTAAACTGTTGGGACTAAAACTCCCAAAATCAATCCCAACCTTCCTTTTGTGGTCATAGACCTTATATTAAAATTTCATAGATTTCTGTTTACATATACTAAAGTTATTGTGCGAAAACCAAAAAAAATGCTTATTTGGGCCCTTTTTGGCCCCTAATTCCTCACCTGTTGGGACCAAAACACCCAAAATCAATCCCAACCTTCCTTTTATGGTCATAAACCTTGTGTTTCATAGATTTCTATTTACTTTTACTAAAGTAAGAGTGCGAAAACCAAATGTCTTCGGACGACAACGACGACGACGCCAACGTGATACCAATATACGACTAAAAAAATTTCAATTTTTGCGGTCATATAAAAAAATTGTTGTCAATAAAAAGAAAATTCTCAAGATGACCTCTATACACAAAATTATTTCAATCAGGATAACATTTTCTATTGTTAATCGCCCTTCCATTTGTGAAACATACACATCACATTTGGTTTATATGCAAGTGTTTTCAGTTACTAATCTCATCAAAATTATCGTTTATATTTTCTTTATGACAGCTAGGAATGAAGATTTCATAGACTGGTCAAAATGTTTACCTGATAATGAAACATGAATACAGATATTCGATCAGTGTAGGGTTCTGCTTGAAGATAAAATTTGTATTTTGCATCCGTTTTTATGAACAAATTATTTTTAATTATTAAACTTGTATATATAATAATTGTCCTTTGGTGTTTTTTTATTCATTTGTTTTACTAATGATTATTATACATGCCAGTATCAAATTTACTTTGTGGTGATAATTAACAGTACTATAAAAGTTAATTTAAGGTAACTTTTAAGATCATGCTGATTATGAACTACAAACTGTGAGAAGTCTTTGATACAGGGTTTAGCTAGATTTGTTTTACTTGCACATGGTTTTGTCTTCTGTAATACTACTCATCAACAAGAATGTGTCCATAATACATTGATGCCACATTAACACTATCATTTTCTAAGTTCAGTAGTACCTAAAATTTGGGTCAAAACTCTAATTTGGCATTAAATTAGAAAGATCATATATCATAGGGAACATGTGTACTGAGTTTCAAGTTGATTGGACTTAAACTTCATCAACTACCTTGACCAAAGATTTTAACATGAAGTGGGACAAATGAACAGACAACGAACAGACTGACAGACGAACAGATGGACAAATGCACACACAGCCCAAAAAAATAATGCCTGATGGTGGGGCATAAAAAAAATGTTTTTACCTGTAAAAGACACGAAATGATGGCAAAGGGTCACAATAGTTAACTAAACTAAAATAACTTCTCATATTACAAATTGTCAATTTTTAACTACCGGTATTGATTCTGCAAAAATCAAATCAATAGAAAAACCTACCGGTATTGCAGTTAAATGTGCAGAAATCTTTTCAAACAGATAAATGGAGTTTAAATTTTTAATAACCTTAGGCTTTGACAGAAGGGTCTCAAGTGAAATCCTTAGGACATTAATCACAGTATAATCCTTTTTTATTTGTAGGTACCAAATGTCATTAATTGAAAAAAAAAAAAGTTCTGCATAGACAAAAAATTGTACATTGTTGAACTTTAAATTTTAAAAATTGTATTTATTGTATAAATAAGGTTTTTAGTGTGTTTATTTTTCAACCTCCTTTTGTCATCCTTATTTATACATGTGTTTTCTCTGTGTAACAATGCATCTAGGCCACCAAGAATACCAAGATTTAATTTGTTTGTTAAGTTGCTTGATTTTTAAAATGAAAATTTCAAAAAGAATTTGACCACAATTGTATTTTCAAAAATAGATAAAAACCCTAAGCATGGTTTCTTTTCTGTTGGTTTTTAATCATTTTCATTTTCTTGACATCTTTTAACATTTTACACAATGACATCAATAAAAAAAGCACAATTAATACTAACATTTGTTATTTTTAGCATTTATTTATCAAAATGTTAAAAAATCTCTCATTTAGAGTATCTGTCAAACAAAGTTGTTATTCTGGTAAAATTTGTATGTTATCAATGGTATATTCTCTATTCTACCATTTGGCAGTGAGAAGGTGAAGGTGAAGGTTAAAAGTGATAAAAATAACAACTAAGACATAATGAAAATTATCACATATTTTACATCATCATACATAGTTAATTTAAACATGAAAACTGGTGTACAAATAGAGTGAAAATATCCAGGAATCCAAAGTCAACTCAAGCTTACTAATCCGCTTCAAATTCCTGCATTAAAAATATTCAAGAAGTCAAAACAGCACTGATGTAAATATAAGAATTCAACCCAGATCTGTGCTGAAACATACAAATATAAAGTCTTTATGACACAGTCAGATGATAGCGCTGGCTGACTCTATCATCAAATAATCACAATTATATGAGAGTTTTCTTCTCTTCCTATTTTTACAATAAATCAAGCAACATAGTGATACTGATTAGCATCTTCTTTGTCTCTTTCCATATAGTCTCTATCTATTAAACTTTCTATTCTTTTCTTCAGATCTGTAGGCTGTAACAAAGAATAATAGTGTTGTCAAGATTGAATGGAGACATTTTGTAAACTACAAACATAATGAGAATGATAAATTAGAATATGGTTATAAAATAAGTACATGTATAAAGATAACAAATAAAGAATGATAACTGTGTCGTCCAAAAATTAAATCAACATCACAAAAGAAGATTATAGCAAAACAGAAGGATTTCAGAGCGACAGTAAACCAGAATTTTTAATATTTGTGTCTCTTTCATTTTTCAATATCACAAAGGACCATAACTCCTGAACAGTAAAAGTGAAAATAGTCAATATAAAACTTGACCTCCAATTTTTCATCAGTAACAACATATTAAAATCTGAAAAGCTTTGGTTGAGCGGTTCATGAGTAAAAGCAGGAACAAGACTGGAAAGATTATTTTTCAGCTTTGAAGAACCATTACTTCTGAACGGAGTATTAATGCACAGACATTGTTTGGCAGTGGCACACAAGCCATATATCCTAAATCAAAATCTGTTTTTTTTTTCTTCAGAAATTTGGTTGTATAACCTGCCATAATGTGGCATTTTTATGTTTTTCCACCACTTTGACTAAATATGAAGTTGTAATATTAGCATTACCTTGACAGGGAATTTGAGTTGTTTGTAGAGTTCTGAGATAAGTAAATTATGACTAAGTGCTTTGCGTGTTTTCATGATACGGACAATAGCTGCGTCAACTTGATACTGTCTGTCCTGGAATACACGTTCTGTGGTACTGGTGTTTTCTTCCGGCTGTAAAATATTCAAAGAACAAATAAAAATTTTGTACTTTAAAAGTTATAAATCACTTCACCTTATATGATGGAAAATAAAAATTCATTCATATTAATATATTTATGCACACAAAGTATAAAGGCAACAAAAGTATTTAAGAAACAAAATATGGTATTAAAGTTTTTAAAAAAATCACAGTATATATCACTTCAAAGTATTACAAAACCTTTCATCCCGGAAACAATTGATTCAATTAGTCATAATTAAAATATGTATGCTGATGGGAACTAAACTAACCTGATCTTATCAAAGAATTGTTTCTTTACTAAAATAGATATTGGTTAAACTTCATAAGGACCAATCAAAACACCAATATTAAATATTTCAACAATACCTGACAATATCAAGATGAAATATATGTATTCTCTCTACATAATACAAATTTTTCTAATTATTGATATAAAATTTACCAACATGAACTAATATTAAAAGTGACATTTGCTCCTTTTGGATTTTAGAATTTGAATTCTTAATTGGTCTAGTCACAAGTACTAGAGAATTAAGCATACACCTTTAATACCATTCTTTATGTACCTATAAAAAGTCAGGAGCCTGATGTTCAGTGGTTGTTGTTGGTTCATGTCAGTCATAATAGCTTTCATAAATGGTTTCGTTATATAAATAAGGCTGTTGAGTTTCTCTCAATTGAAATGTTGGGGGCTTTTCTAGCTGAGTATACTGTATCAGTTTTTCTCATAGTTTCTGTAGTTGCCTATAATTGCTTACATCCATTTCATATGGACTTTGCTGTGCTGAATAGTTGTCTCATTGGCAATCATACCACATCTCCTTATCAGAGCCACTGTTTAACCCCTAAACTTTCAAAAATAGTAAAATTTTCTATCTTGTCAAAGTTATGTTTAGTATTAAATATTACATTTCTTCTGACTTCGGAAAACATTTTAATGACTGAATGATTAAGAATTGTATAGAAAGACAAATCATTCTACTACATATACTTACTGTTTCTTTCATTTGAATCTGATTTATTTTGATTCTACATAATTTGTGCTTAAATCCATCATTGAATATGAACTTGTCATCATCTTCCACATCTTTACTCTAGAAAAAAATAATATCAAAATCCTTAACTGTAGATTTCACAAAATATTATATACACTATTCCAATGAGATGAGTAAACTGAAAATCAAGATTTTATAAGATATCCATTGTTACATTAATTCAACGCACTTACTTAATAATCAAATAAACGTCTTTTTTTGTTTGATTTTAAAGCAAGCATGTCACCTCCATGACCTCAAGGAACACTAAGCAAATCTTTATAAAAAGCTTTTATACAATTTTTCTTTCGACTAACTTTAAGAAAATGGTTTAGTGTTAGTTTTGAATTCTACTAAAGTAAGATACTATGCACTGTAAAAGTATAAATAAGTCAAAACAGCGTTTTGTACAAACTCTTTTAAGAAGTTGACAATTGTACACTTCAAACATGTTCAAGTTTTCATACATAGGTAATATGTTTACATCAATTAATCACATTTCCTACCTTAGGTTCTTTTGAGATAACTCTGGCTTTACCACATGCTAAAGACTGTAGAGTCCGTCTCAATTCACCATCCTCTGTAGAAAAATAAAAAAAGTTGTATCAGATATATGTATCAAAAAAGTATGTGTTTTTGATGGAAAATAAAATTGAGAATGGAAATGGGAATGTGTCAAAGAGACAACAACCTGACCAAATAAAAACAAAAGCATTCCCAATCCATAATAGTTTACACTCGTATGTGTTTTAATTGTTCTAAAGAAAAATGAACAAAGTGCAAGTGACACTTAGAGGTAAAGACTGCTTTAACGCTGCAATTTGAACAAAAAATCATTTATTATTTTTATAAATCAAAGAAATATATTTAGCAACAACAACTGAAATGATTTCCCTTTGTTTAAAAGTCTCAAGATTTTAACTTCATTGCATTATGTTGTGTAAACACAGAAAACACAGGTAGAAAAGAGGTTAAAATTACACTGCCCCAAGAAAGAACATATCTACATTACTTTAATCCAATTACATGCATATTTTTTTTTCATTTCTGAAAAAAAACCAAGATCATTAAAAAATCTTAACAAATGTAATGTTTTGGGCGTATTAATTTGCTTAATTTAAAAAAAAATAATTCAATTCTCAAAAGAGAATTTACTTTTGCCTTCATACAACTGCACATGATTAAGACATTTTCGTATGATTCTCTTTGATTAAGTAATCAATATTTATCTCATTATGAATAAAAAGAAATCAGATATTTTACCATGGGAGATAACTTGGCCACAAACGAGTTAAATTCAAGGGGAGATAATTCACTTGGACATGACTGAACATCAACCAATTTTTTTATAATTACTTGTGATATACCAAGGAATATATATGCTACTTATCATTTCCTTTTTAGAATAGTTTTAGTTATGTTTCCCAAAGAATGAATTCTCATATATAATATAAAATATGTAGCATTTAAATTTATAACTATGTCATTAAATAAGAACAGCAACCTTTATTTCTTCAAATAATTTTAAACATATTTTCAATTAATTCTTCCTTCCAAGAAAGTTTTAGACAACCTATTGTTCATTAATTTAAGCATCTATCTATCTTAACTCGTTTTAACCAGAATAACTGTCCATCAAACATTGTAATACAAGGCTCATTATGTTAACCCTAGAAAAGGTACTTGAACTAAACTAAAATTTTAGATAATTTCCAATGTGTTTGATCTTTTTTCGTAGTTATTCTTCTTAATCATTAATCATGGCCTCCTCTGAAATGACTGAATTTCTTAAAAGGGAGGAAAATCTTGTTATCTTCAATATGAAACCATTCAAGAATCAATTTCACTTTAACATTTATGATGGCTATGTTCTCCTAAGACTTACCTATTGCTGTAGCCAGTTTTATTTCTTTGAATGTGAAAACATCACCCTCATTAAATAAAAGAAGACATAAGGTTTGGAATAGGGACACTTGTAGTTCCTTCTTTCCTCCCTGAAAACAATTATTAACTTGTGGTTAACTAATCATTTACACAACAATATTTTATGATATATGGTTTCCAATATACTATTATAATTGATATATTTTTACATTTTATTATCGAGTAGAAACAAAACATTTGTAAATCAGTGTAAGGATTAACCATGCACAGTTTTTGTTTTGCTTCAGATTGTAACAATGACGAGCCAGCAATACTTAAAGTCAAGCTCAATAGAGATGAAGTACATTTGGAATTTTTCTTAAAATTTGATTAAAAGATTTACTTATTAATACATTGTAATACCTGAGGTTTGTGTGCACATAAAAACTCATTCAAACCTAACACATTTTGTTCCTGTACCAAATCAGGCTATCCTGACAATGAGTTAGTTGTGTCTTTTATTATGTTATTTTCTGTGTTTTTTCTGTTTTTATCAGAGTCCAGTGTTAATGATTGATATGGTTTGTTAGGCTGTCAAGAACTTTTGGTGATGCTTGTCATCTTGTTGTTATTTTTCTTGTTTAAACTTTTTTTTCTTCTTAAAAACATCACTTACTGGGAAGCATGCTTTGAGAACACAATGTCCCAGAGTTGACTGCCACTGAAGTTTCTTCCCACTGTGTTTACCCAAGTAAAACTTTTTGAAAATTTCTTGGTATTTAACCATCTGTAAAAAAAATTTACAATAAATAATTCAATTTACAAATTTCTGTCAATAATTTACTATCTATTATTGTGAGCTGTATAGTTTTCATTGTTTAAATAAAGAGGAGCAGACTTTAAGATATATTTTTGGTTATAAATATAAGTAGATGTGGTAAGATTTACCAATGAGACATCTCTCCAACAGAGACCATGTCACTGTAAGGCTCTCAACAATGAGCAAATCCTAGTCACCTAAAAATGTTGTGAGAATGACAATGCCTTGGTTTACTAATACAATACTTACTTCAGCGGGAAGATATACTTCCATTGGCATTATGTGGGCCAATAGCCCATAGTTAATATATTGACAGTTAAATCTATCATTGTCTATTCTGATACTTACTTCAGCAGGAAGATGTACTTCCATTGGCATTATGTGGGCCAATAGCCCATAGTTAATATATTGACAGTTAAATATATCATTGTCTATTCTGATACTTACTTCAGCAGGAAGATGTACTTCCATTGGCATATATGTGGGCCCATAGCCCATAGTTAATATATTGACAGTTAAATCTATCATTGTCTATTCTGATACTTACTTCAGCAGGAAGATGTACTTCCATTGGCATATATGTGGGCCAATAGCCCATAGTTAATATATTGACAGTTAAATCTATCATTGTCTATTCTGATACTTACTTCAGCAGGAAGATGTACTTCCATTGGCATATATGTGGGCCAATAGCCCATAGTTAATATATTGACAGTTAAATCTATCATTGTCTATTCTGATACTTACTTCAGCGGGAAGATGTACTTCCATTGGCATATATGTGGGCCAATAGCCCATAGTTAATATATTGACAGTTAAATCTATCCCACCAGGGGTGTCAATATGCTGCATTTGTTGTTTAAATGTCAACATAAAGTCTTTAGACAGTTCCATGTCTTTAAACATTCCTTCTAATTTACTAGTAAATGCTGCTCCACATTCTGAAAGACAACGACAATAATTGATATCAATATGGACTACCTAACTACTGTATTTTTTTCAAAAACTTATAGGAATGATAACCTAGGCCAGGTTAAAAATTATCCTATCTAATGGTAATCTATCTAGTCTAGGTACACTGCAACTGAATTACTTCTATTTAGATTTATCTTATATAGTATTATGAAAATATTTTATAAAAGAGGAAAATAAAATCGTAAATATGTTCATTAAATCTGGATCTAGATAGATGGAGCCATATTATGTAAAGGTTTTCATTAAAGTAATACTATGCAATATTACGTGTTGTTTGCATTTTTAAGTAATGCTAGTATTGATTCTCTTTCTACAATGAACTGGTGAAGATATTTCATCATTGAAGGTAAGTTTACAGATAACATGGTAAAAGTTTGTATCTGCATTATAAGGTTTAATAAGAATAATCGAACAATAACTATGTAAAATTCATGCTGACAATTATTTAATATTTTACCTTGTTTGAGTTTTGATAACATTGATTTCTCTGCATCTACAGAAGCACTTTTACCAACCAATAACCTCTTGGCTAAATCTTTTTTGTAGAATGCCTCATATACATCTTTACCTTTATAATTAAAAATAATGGTCAAAAACATTATTCAATCATTAATGAAGGTGAAATAGTTAAATAAGAATTCACTTTAAGAAGCCAGTTCGGTTCCATTTGTCAAAAATAAGCTAAGAAATATTGCTTTGGAATTATTCACTTGCACAAAGAGTGATTTTTAAACAGATAAAAACAATGATAAACTTATGTTTTTAACCAATAGTATAACAAACAGACTAAGAAAAATCCAATTGCATGAGTTTTCTATCTATATTTATGTTGATATAGGGTTATATTACCGTTGGCAGTGTTCAGATGTCACCTCTATGGTTAATTAGATGGCATTTAGACTGAAATACACACGAATTGCTGATACATATAATCAAGCCCATGCATTGTAAATTGTTCATTTTAGACTTTTTATAATTTGAATATACGTTTTATTATGTTATATTTGAGTCAAATTGGTAACATGAATTTGACAGCTAATGAATGCCCCTCTAATCTACCTATCAAATAATAACCTACAATGTTTATTTAAACTAGAAAAATTAATCAAATGATCAGACCATAAACCTGCTAGATATTTTTCTCTCTCACAAAACATGTACAAAATGTTCACTTACCATGAATAAACCTGAAAAGAACCATTATTTTGTCTAACAGTCTTTCTAGTTCTTCTTCTGTTGCTTCCTATAGACAAATAATTATATATTAAATTCTTAGAATAATTCATATAGTGTTCCCCTTTCAATAGATGAAATTCATCTTTTTATAGAAACATACTCTGGTTAATTTTAAACACATAAACTATTTTTCTCCAAAAATACACAGAAATACCATTAAAAGGCAGGTTGGCACCTATTCAAAATAATGTAACTTTAAGAGGAGCATAGTTTTGCTTCAGATTGTAACAATGAAAAGCCAGCAATACTTAAAATCAAGTTCAATAGAGTTGCAGTACAAATATAATTCCAGTTTCAATATATGTATTAATTTATGATTCAAGTACATTGTATTAGCCTTTAATAGCCAACTATACAGCATGAGTTCTTTTCATTGTTGAATACCGTGTGTCGGCCAATGATTGCTTATATCAACTTCATTTGAACAAAGTTGTCTAATTGGCAATCATACCACATCTCCTTTTTAATTCAAAATGAATTCTACAAAACACCTAAATGGACTTATTCTACAAATGCCTAAATAAATTTAAACTAAATCTTTACCTTGTTTCCAGAACGTAACTTGGAATCAACATATTTTGCTGAAATAAGTAAAAAATAAGTTTCATGAATAGCTTAAAAACAGAACAGCAACATGCATAATTATACAATCTTCACAAAAATAGAAAGAAATGTGTTCAATTCTTTTTATAAGCCTCCCGTGATTGATTTTTGATATGCAAAACAGACTAAAAGATCAAGATCATATATTGCTTTTGATAAATCTCCAGATAAGTGGACCTCAATGATTTGGTGTGAAGACTTTTTTTAACTGGTAAACATAATTTGAAAACTTTTTTGGTTGCTGTTTTTTTACTTATCTAACTGGAGATCAGAAGTTTAGATAACTATCTTTTTTACATTTGATTGTGTTGTTGTGTTGCTGTTTCATTAATATACCCTACATCTCCTTTGATCTTTTTATAAGAAGTATGTTTATGAAAAGTGTTATGCTTGATGTATTAAAATTTAAAACGTGATCTACTGTTGGATGTTCAGTATATTGTCATGAACTTTTTATTTGGAGAAATACTTATATTTCCATTTTTAACAAATTATCTTTATTATGATGTATATAATAATATTATCAATTCGTAAATTTTAGCTAATTTGATTTGTTTAGTGATAGTCACATATTAAACTATATTTTCGTAGGTAGATAGAAAACAGTGGATAGCAAATGGGACATTTCACAGTTATTTTTATGACATATATAATATCATTTCATAATATAAATACCTATAAGTTCTGCAGGTTTGTTCTGTCGCTGGTTAATAAAATGTTCAAAGCTTTCCTTTAAACCATTGATAAATTTTTCATTTTTGGCAAAGCAAATGTCTATTACATTATCTAACTTTTCTTTAAAATCTGAAACAAAAGTTTTGTTATTAATAACACTAATCAATATAAAAAACAAGATGTGGTATTATTGCGAATGAGACAACTATACACAAGAGACACTGCTTTTATTAGTTTTAACATGTTTAATAAGACAAGTACAAAGTTCTGAACATCTTAGTCTATATGACTGATTGTACGAACTATATGGAGTACTGACTAAACATAAAAATATATCAATCCTGCTATAAATGTTCTTTAGTTAAATTTGACATTTAATGAAATGACACAATAAACAAAAATTTCTAAATTCTATAAATGAAATAAAATAAGAAATGTCTTCTGAGAAAAATACATTACAGAATAATTGATTAATTATTGTTCAATCAACATTTAGTGGTAATAATCTGTAAGATTATAAATGAAACAATGTAAAACTAGAGGCTCTCAAGAGCCTGTGTCGCTCACCTTGGTCTACATATGTGCATATTAAACAATGGACACAGATAAATTCATGACAAAATTGTGTTTTGGTGATCATGATGTGTTTGTAGATCTTACTTTACTGGACATTCTTCTTGCTACAATTATCTCTATATATAATGAACTTGGTCCAGTAATTACAGTGGAAAATATATATTCTAAAAATTTACAAAAATTTATGAAAATTGTTAAAAAATGACTATAAAGGGCAATAACTCCTTAAGAGGTAAACTGACAATTTTGGTCATGTTGACTTATTTGTAGATCTTACTTTGCTGAACATTATTGCTGTTTACAGTTTATCTCTATCTATTATAATATTCAAGATAATAACCAAAAACTGCAAAATTTCCTTAAAATTACCAATTTAGGGCCAGCAACCCAACAATGGGTTGTCCGATTCATCTGAAAATTTCAGGGCAGATAGGTCTTGACCTAATGAACAATTTATCCCCTGTCAGATTTGCTCTAAATGCTTTGGTTTCAGATATATAAGCCAAAATCTACATTTCGCCCCTATGTAATATTTTTAGCCATGGCGGCCATCTTGGTTGGTTGGCAGGGTCACGCCACACATTTTTAAAACTAGATACCCAAATGATGATTGTGGCCAAGTTTGATTAAATTTGGCCCAGTAGTTTCAGAGGAGAAGATTTTTTAAAAGAATACTAAAATTTTAGAAAAATGGTTAAAAATTGACTATAAAGGGCAATAACTCCTTAATGGGTTAACTGACAATTTTGGTCATGTTGACTTATTTGTAGATCTTATTTGCTGAACATTATTGCTGTATACAGTTTATCTCTATCTATAACAATATTCAAGATAATTTTAAGGCAGATAGATCTTCACCTGATAAACAATTTTAACCCAGATTAATGTCAGATTTGCTCTAAATGCTTTGGTTTTTGAGTTATAAGCCAAAAACTGCATTTTACCCCTATGTTCTATTTTTAGCCATGGCGGCCATCTTGGTTGGTTGGCCGGGTCACCGGACACATTTTTAAACTAGATACCCCAATGATGATTGTGGCCAAGTTTGGTTAAATTTGGCCCAGTAGTTTCAGAGGAGAAGATTTTTGTAAAAGTTAACAACGACGCCGGACACAAAGTGATGGGAAAAGCTCACTTGGCCCTTCGGGCCAGGTGAGCTAAAAATATCACACTGCAAAATAACTTATATTTCAAAGAATCAGTGATTGAATTGCTTTCTTCATCTAAATACCATACCTAATAATTTCTGTACCATATCTCTGTCCTTTTCTAGATCATTGTCAGTATTTACTACAATAAGACGACCTGTAGTCTGAAAAAAAAGTAAAAGGAATAATAATCCTGCATATAAAAAATTAAAACAAATCTTTCGACAAAAACTTTTTATATGTTGTTACCTTATAACAAAATACAATCAAGTAATCTTAGTGTGTCTGTAAATAAAGATTTTCTTACTGTATTATTCACAAAATTCCATTTCTAAAACCTGCCTGTTGCCATATCATAACTCTACATTTACCAATCAGATCAATAAAACAGACAGTTATGAATAAATTTTGTAAGGGTTCCGCGGAACATAGTGTCTCGCCTACTTTTGCTGTTGTTCGTGGCGAAAAAAATATTCAAAATTTTATTCTAGATACTATCTTTTGATTGTAAGAAGCTTCTGTCCCAGTTTGGTAAAAATCCAGGATGGTTTATGAATCTAATAAATGATTTAAAAACTTTGACTGCAGACTATGTAATGTTAACTGGCAGAACGTCCATTTATAAGTTATATACGGATAAACAGGAAATAAATGTTCACAAAATTTACATCTAGATACTAGCTTTTGATCATAAACCAGCTTCTGTCCAAGTTTGGTACAAATCCAGAATAGTTTAAGAAAGTTATTAAATTTTCAAAACTTTAACCACAGAGTGAATATTTGTGGATAATGACGACGACTGAATGTAGGATGGCTATGTCTCGTTTTTGCTACAAACGTCACAGGCTCAACAAAAGGGAGAAATTGAGAGCATTTGTCAACAAAACTTCATCCCAGGACACACACAAAACTTAGATTAAGTTGGTGTCCAAGCAAACATTTTATGACACTATATAATGATTTGGTACATACTTTGATATATGCAGCAAATGCTATGGCAAGTTCCTTTAACCCATCCTTTACTCTAGAAAACAGCTGATACATTAATGTGAGATCCTGTATTCTGTTCTCTGATAACAACTGATTCAGACCTATAAGCAACAATATAAACCATCTGAAAACATGTATTATCTGTAATTGTAACTGTCAGCTATTTACAGTACAGTAACATGCACATAATTCAAAATTAAATTCTTATCATGTAAGATTAAATGTTAAAACTATATAACTTATATAATTCAATTTCAATTATATTTCACTTTCTGTCTATATAAAATCTTCGATTACACTTTTATTAGTTTAAAACCACCTTACTTGTTTTGACTCTATCAGCTTCTACCATATAAAAAACTGACGAAAAAATGTTAATTAATTTTTCAAAATAATATGGGTTTGAGGAAACTTTTTCTTTTAACTTCCCCTTCTATGAATAATCTTTGACTAATAAACATTTAATATTTTCAAATCTTAATTTACCTTTTTGTAAAATTGTAATTAAGTGTTGATCCAGTAACTGTTTTTCAACACAACAAACCAAATTCTTCCTGAAATAAAAAAATAATCATTTAATAACTGTTTACAGCATAAATGATGATAAAATCACTCCAAAACTTTTAATAAGTTTTACACTACCATATGAGAAAAAAGGCAACAAAATAAACATCTCTAAAACCAACAAATGTTAAACTTGGTTATGAAAATTAGAGATATGATAATTGTGCACATATTCCAGTCACATTCTTATTTGCTCTATGATTTAATGAACTTAAAACTTAAAACTTAACCAGAATTAACAATAATAATAAATATTTAAGATGAAAAAAATATTTTGTAGGTCTTTTCTATCAGAACTATATATGCTAAATAAGCTTTAACATTACCCTATGTTAAACAAAACTTAACCCAGACAAACAATTTTTAAAACATGAATGTAGAGAACATGCTATAGTTATCTCCAAAAGCTTGTACAAAAGATTAAATGCTTCATAATGAATGACTGATATAATGAAAGTGCTTGTAAGCACAGAAGGATAAAGATTGTGTTAATTTATCAGTAAGAAGTAAAATTAAATATTGCATAGTCAATAAAGCATTGGTTGTAGTTGATTCAATTACAGTTCTGGACAATGGGAGATAACTTCAAATTTAAAGATGACTTTAACAATGACATCTTTCATATTTTTAGAACAGATATTAGATTCCTGCACCTTTCAAAAGTTATTCTATTTTCCTGACCAGGGTTACATCATTTTGTGACTTGAATATCTGTGCATAGCACTGCATACATATTACATTGATAAATTTCTGGTAATTTTCATGGATAGAATGTATAAAATGTTATGATCAATGCACTATATTAAAAAGATAGTGATAAGTATATCAAGTCAGTAACATAGGGTTTTCATTGCATGTCATGCAATCTTTACCAAAAAACAATATAGTTTACGAGAAATGAAATTTACTTTGTGGATGGATCAAGATAATGCAGGAGTCTCTCATTCTCTTCTCCAAGTCTTTTGTCAACATAAGCTAGGTATTCTGGCACCTGTAAACGAAGTAGTTATAACATAATATAAGACTTCATCACCACAAAATCAAAGAAATTTGTATTTTTCATCTATGAAGACTTTCATTACTTCTGTTAGGTCTTTTTATGCAATGAAACTACAAAACATTCAAAGTGCTTATTCAAATCTTTTGTACATGTATGGTCCCTGTTCTTAGCTAAGACTTAAATTATTATGATTTAATGGTCAGAGTGTATCATAGAGGCATTTTGGGTTGTTGTTGAAAATTAACTGATCAGCTTTTATTTCATGACTTTAAATAAACATGAATATCAAGTATGAACCGAATTCAATGGAAACAGACCAAATTTCAACTGGTTTAAGGACATTTTTTAACATAACCACTTGTAATAGTACATAACCTATTTGACTAGAATATAAAGTTTGTCAAACCCTCCACTCTTTATTTCCTAGGTCATTAGACAACTTTTTACTAGAAAAATACAACAAATTAGGCCACACCAATTTGATTCCTTGTTCGACGGACCCGCCCGCACCTATCTTTTTCAAAACAGAATTTTTTAATTTTTTTTATATTCCCGCTTCCCGCATCCGGAAATGTAATCATGTCCATTTCCCGCACCGTATTTTTTGTGAATATTATAAAAAGATATCAACATTTGTTTTTAAAATCACAGTCTTAACCTGTATGTAACGATTTTAAACATAAAAGCACCCCACCACACTTTGTAAATATCTGTAAGAATATTTGTTTCAGCATGAAACCTTTTTATCCAAAGCGGGAGTGCTCCGAAAAAATTTAAAGAACAAAAAATTGGTTACTTTCCCCCTTACTTATATTCCCTATCAAAAAAATGTTCGTGGCGTTAGAATAAAGTAAAAAGAACTTCTGAAAGATTTGCCTTCGACTGCAATTATATTGTATGCTGGCAAAACAAAACTATCCATAGCCGCTGCATGTTTATGCACCTGTCCTGATTGATTGAGGGGCCTGTCGTTCAGCAGTTATCGTTTGTTGATGTTGTTCATTTGTATTTTCCCATTTAGATATACATGAAACATGTATATAAATTAGATCGTTGGTTTTCCTGTTCGAATTGTGTACGCTAATAATTTTGGGGTCCTTTATAGCCTGCTGTTTGGTCTGTATCAAAGCCCTGTGTAAAAGGCCGTATTTTGACCTGTGTTTGTTATTAACAGGTTGAGAACAATCCTCCCTCAGAGTGAGACAAGGGGTCATTTTACTGATGTAGAAAAGAAAATAGAAATACCAAGGATTTGTATAGTTCTTCTATACAAAACCTTTGAAAACTTAGAATTTTGTACTCAAAAAGAGGAGAGTTACATCTTACTTTAAACAACTTTTTCTGAAAGAGGGGTCCACTTATTTTGAATAATATTAAACTGTTAAAGTAAATGTGTCAACATGGTTAAGTCCAGGAATATTACAAAATTCTTAAAACATGTTTTGACCATTTAATACCAGATAGATATATAGTTCTCTGAGAAAATATGAGCCCTTTTGTACAAACAAATATATTATAACTTATATTGATCACTCATAAAACATGTAAAAGGGATATTTATAACATTAAGGGGTTGTCCCCAAACTGATTATGACTTGGATGGAGAATTGTCTCATTGTCAGTCACACATACATAGACCAGATTTATGTTAATTATTTCTTGGTGAACAGGGAAAAAATACTTCAGAAATTAAAGAAATGTCAAAGTACAAGTGATAAATCAAGCTTTAATATTGTCAAAACCTACTATTTTATGTTTACAAAAAAAAATTATAATCGCTCGCCTTTACTTTTCAAGCTTCGCCTCAAAAATTTGCAAATTAAATATTTTTTTATAAAAATTTTCAAATCGCTCGCTCGCCCCAAATTTTGGAGTCCAAAAATCCGTAGAACAAGAAATTAAATTGGTGTGGCCTTAGTTCTATTTTACTTTCTAAAATGTTTTGCATGAAACTTGAAACACTTGGTTTAACACTGAAATAAGGGGGGTAAAAAAAAACTTTACCAAATCTGCTTCTTATGAGAAATCAGCAGCCATTGTCTATATTATAATTGAAATCTTACTTAATGAAATCACTTGAAATTATACAGAAGACTACAACTGACCCTGATAAATCTAATTTTAGCCACTGTATATTATTTGAATCTGATGGATAGCAATATTGCCCTTTTTCAAAATATAAAACTTAAATTTCTGTGTCAATTGGTCTCTAGTGAACAGCAATCATACCACATCTTTTTTTTTATAGCTCTTATATTTCACTCATTGTCCGTTACAAACCACTAATATAAAAGTGTACATATTTTTCCTTTAATACAGTCCCTTTTAAGTCTCATACTTACATCCCTTTCTTGCATTAACCTTTGACCCTCAGCTGCATACAATCGATCTGTTGCTTCTAAGAATTTCTTTTCAAATGAGTCATGATATATCTGCAAAAATTCAATTTCTTTTATGTAAAACAATGTATGATTATCATAAAGATGACAAAGTTGAACCATTGATTTGAATTCAAACCCTTCACATCTTCATAAACACTCATGACAAGTAATCAGGTGATTTGATGAAAATCAGGTAGTTGAATCGTTTATATGAGCCAAATGAAATTTTCAATACATTTTAATCAGTTTGTTTTATATAATACTGGCTTCCATAAATGTTTGAAAGCATAGATAATCTCAAAAAATATGAAAGGCAACCATCATAGGACAGCATAATTGCCATATATATATAGTCCTTATATTTTTAGCTGAAAAAAGGGAATGTTATGACATATTTTCACTTTTGTATTACCCACAATCCAATATTCTTTCTTCAGTAAATTCTCAAACAAAACTTTTAAAATTACCTTCATTGATATTTACAAAATGTATGCTGAAATAAAGTGGCTTTCCAAAGAGAAAAGTTCATACACCAAACACAAAACAGATGCAAAGTAAAGGCAATGGCATACAAAGTCCATTTTGGTCAGTTGAGCTGAACAATAAATAGGAGAAAAGCAAGCTTCATGCAGACTTCTAATACGTTCAGGTATTTCACATCCAATTTTTTATGGTAATATTCTTTATAAAGCACAAAGGTGTCAGTATTCACCTCAGAAACTTACAAAACCTTTGAATAGACTTATTAAGAAGGGATATAATTACGATACTGTTGTCAAGTCATTAAAGATTGCATATTTTGGCGTTAATATTGAGTCACTGATAAGGTCTTTGCATCGGAACTAAACACATTTATTCTAAAAACAGTTGTTGGCATGACACGGGTTATGTTCTTCTCATATATGTTATGATGGTATGATACTAAACCCCTAACGGGAAGGATTGTGCCTGATGTTCATATGATGAAATCATAATCTTTCAGTCAGTTTAGTTGAAGTCTGGAGCTGGCATGACAGTTAACTGCTAGTAGTCTGTTGTTATTTATGTATTATTGCCATTTTGTTTATTTTCTTTGGTTACATCTTCTGACATCAGACTCGGATTTCTCTTGAACTGAATTTTAATGTGCGTATTGTTATGCGTTTACATTACTACATTGGTTAGAGGTATAGGGGGAGGGTTGAGATCTCACAAACATGTTTAACCCCGCCACATTTTTGCGCCTGTCCCAAGTCAGGAGCCTCTGGCCTTTGTTAGTCTTGTATTATTTTAATTTTAGTTTCTTGTGTACAATTTGGAAATTAGTATGGCGTTCATTATCACTGGACTAGTATATATTTGTTTAGGGGCCAGCTGAAGGACGCTTCCGGGTGCGGGAATTTCTCGCTACATTGAAGACCTGTTGGTGACCCTCTGCTGTTGTTTTTTATTTGGGCGGGTTGTTGTCTCTTTGACACATTCCCCATTTCCATTCTCAATTTTATTAACTAAACTGTGAGGAATATAGATGAGACATATACAAAGACCTGAACCCTGAAAAGAAATTACTTCAAACTAAATCTATTTCTTCTATAATCTGCAAGAGAATGTTCAATTGTAAAAGGAAGTTTATTCTTACCGCAATGTTCCAAAACACAAAAAATCAAAATCAAATCAGTTTAGGAATACTATGTATTATATAACAACACAAAAACAGAGGTCAATTAATTTTGCATCTTTTAATAGAATAATTACCTGTAAATCTGACAACATCCTGAGTAAAGACTTCATTAACTGTCGATCCACAGCCTCCCCACTTCTCTCCCTTGATATTAATTGTAACAATCCTTCTACTGTTCTGTTCTGAACAATGTGATGCCCAACAATATTTGATCTGAATAAATCTAGTCCCATATCCCTAAAAATTTAAATACATTTTTCTGGTATTAAATTTTTTAAAAAGAGTTGCAAAAATTAGAGAAAATCAACGAACATGACAAAAGGTAAAAATGTTCATTACAGTCTTATGTTATCAATAAATAATCAATGATCAAAATATTTCAACTGCACATGTAAAATACTTGAAAAATGTAATTTACCTAATCTGAATTGTTATTCAACTTAAAAAATAGCCAATCCTTGATACAAGTGTATGAACAATGTACTTATTGTGTTTTATTTTTGTACTATCAATTCCAAGTTGACTTTCCACCAAAGTCACTGAGAGTGAGAGAAGGTATTTCACTTCGTACCTTATCATCTATTTTCCTATGTGAATTCTAGGTGGAACCCTATTCCTAACTCTTTAAATATTTAATTTCCTTTGGGTCAGTGGGCATGACTCCTTTCCGTACACATTCCACTGTTTAAATTGCGATCGGTTTTAATATAATACGACGTCTTTCGACAGAACGAGTTAATTTTTATTGATGTATCGTTGTTTGACGAAAGTTACTTGCGGAAGGGAGACACCTCGAAGTGATAATATGGAAGACTCCATTTTGGCTGAAGGGGTGTTTTAGTTACACTTGTACGTTGTAGAATACATTTATTTTAATTTAAATGATGCATATGATTCAAAATTATGCAACAACAATAACCATCAATAGCAGACAGACATAGAAAGGATCTCGTGAGTTTCAAATTAATCAATGGAGTAGGGAATCCAGAGCAACCATTCAATCTGATACCTCTTCAAGTCAAGAAAACTATACGCATGCGCATAATTACCTAAACAAACCCATGACTTGTATTTGTAGCAATGACGTATATTAAATGTTAATTAATCGACCTTTTCTTTGTAGAAATACAATATCAAATATCAAACGGTGACATATATGAAAACTCCACTTCAGTTCTTATATGACAGAAATAGATTTATCGATTGGAATTCAGAGAACTCTCACATGTTATCAAAACTGGGGAATTTCCCCCGACGTGTTTCTAAATTTATAAAAACACTAAATATAAATACTGCTTAATTCTGATTTTCCGTGTTGTTAAAAACACACATACAAGTCAAGGGAAATATTGAAACATAAACATGATGAAGATTATGAGAAGAATATTATAGGACAGTTGTTTCAATTCAATCCTTTTGTTTTTTATACCATTTTAAGCAAGACAATCTCAAAAATCTTTAATGTTCCTTGATGTTTAGAATAAAACGATTGACGTGAGGGCATTGCCCTGAATCAATGGTATAAGTCTACAGATTGCTTAAAAGCAATCGTATCCCAAAAATAAAATGTCCCTCTTGCACTATCTCTGACATTGTCATGTTCAGTGAACAGGGAAATCTTGGACAAAACTCTTACATGTATGATATTTTTGTATATATCATGATATATGAAACATTCATATCATAATGGATATATGAAATAAATTTCAAGTTGATGTGATAATTACTTCATGGTAAACCAATTTAAACCACACTTTAATTTATCTTAAAACCCAAAACCCTTTAGTTTATATGGCATGAACTTATAGAAGCAGACCTGGCAGGAAACATATAACAATATTGAGTTATACTTAGCATGTTAATATTTTTCATTCAAATAAATACAGATCAACTGGATTTGTTCTGGCAATAATGGTATAGTTTTCATTAAAAAGTTTGAAATCAATGATGCAAGAAAACTTTCTCATTATTTGTATTTATTTCCTTCACAGGCAGTATACATGTACAGTGCTCTAGCTAGAAATCAAAAGGGGCAGGGTGCCAGTGGAGGGCAGGGCACTTTTTATGATAAGAAAAGGCACTGCTCATTTTTTTGTCTACGTTTCTGTGTGTATCACGAGTTAACGAACCTCTTTTTTTTTTTTACTGTTTATGTTTTTTTTTTTTTTTAAATAAAGATGCTTTGCAACTATAGTCTTTATTTCATTGTTTGTGTAGTTATGAAAGATATAGTACATCTTCATCAGCATATTATGTTTTTACAGTTTAACTTCACCCTACCCATTATCAAAGAATATGTGTTTTTTTCTATATAGGAATTATAGCTTTTAATGCATCATATGATCTGAAACTGAGAGCATTACTAATTTAACAATGTTTAGAACATGGATTGCTAAAAGTATAATTATCAAGTAGAAATTGCAATATATATTTTTTAATATGTTCAAAGACAGTTAATATCTTTAAGGTAACATTATTATGTTATTATATATGCAATTGGTTATTTATTCCTTTTTTTGGTACTAGATAATATTTTAAGATCAGAAATCGATGAAACAAAATTTTACCAAAACGGCACAAGATAATTTTGGAAAAAGACGTCAGGGCAGAAGGGCGCGGATAAAGGCACCCAGGGCGCGGCTGAGGGCGCCCTTCTATTTTGGGCTAGCGAGACCACTGATGTATATGTATCTGAACATTTAACTAATACCCACCATATAGACATCACTGATGAGGTCTGTAAAACATAGGTTCTGTCTAAAAACAGGAAAATACTTCTGATCATTATCTGAAACAAAAATAAGTTGGTCAAACAATATAAGTTAATATGAAGTCTTATCCAATTAAATGTTGACCAACTAAACAATCAAATACATTAAATATAAATTAAAATTTAAAATTTGTATCTTTCATGATATACAATATTTTTCTGAAATTCTTATTGTTCTAAATTATTATCAGAGGTATTCAACTTCAAAGTTGGAATTGAAAGGGTTGTCCAACACTAGCTATATAGTACACACAGACCCTCTGAAAGGATTATTTATTGAGTAGTCTTTTTCAACGTGTCAATCTAAGTAGATTTGTTCACAATGCAGAGGCTAATATAAACATTTAACAAAATTCCAGATAAAAGTAAAATAAATGATTTACCATTTGTCTACAGTGAGATTGCCAAATGTTATCCATCTTCTTTAGAAACTGTTCATATCCAATGTTATCTGTATCCAGTGTTAAGGAACATACATATTTAGGTTTTCATGTTATAGTAAAAAAAAAAGGAACCTTAACTTTTGATTGCTTGGGACTTTTAACAAACAAATTCAGTGTTGTTAACTAAAAATTGATTAAGGAGTACAATCATGAATATGTTTTGCAAACACCAAGGTTTACAGAACATGCTTATATGTTTATCAACAAGAAAACTCTATAGTAAAAACTGAATAAGCTTCAAATGGATTTAATTTAAATCATTAGCATTTGTACAAGTTGATTTACAACACACTAATTAAAATAGTATAAGCATTGGTGCATTGATCAATACAGTCTGACAAGGGAGTACTATCAATTTAAGATAACTTCTGACAATGCATTCATTTTGAACAATATAATACTCCTCCTTGCACGTTGTTTTTCCCGTTACATAATTTCGGACGAATATTGTCTTATTATGATAAAGGATTTCTGATCAAGGAAATGGATAAATTGACTTATACATGGTTTCACATTAATCGATAGTGATATAAAAGCAGCTAATCATAGGAGTATCATTGCATGTCATCATGCTTTAAAAAAGCATATGTTACAATGGAATAATTATTTGGCGCTGATAGTATGCAGGCCTGCTCTCGATTCTCTGCCCAAGTCTTTGTTACTAAGCTAGGAAGTATATCTGGCACTGTATGTCAGAGTAAAACATTATCATAAATATTACACAAAATCAATGACATTACAATTTCTCTATAAATTTATATGTATCTAGTTGTCTTTTTAATGCAATGAAACTAACAAAAGACAATCAAGTGTTATCAATAAACCTTTTGACATGTTGGACCTGTTTTTGCTTACTTATGCAATTATTGTATGAGTTAATGGTCAGTTGACACATAGAGGCATCTGAATTTGAAATAATATCTGTACTTTAAATTTCAATGATTTAGATTAAACATGAATCAAGTTGACCGGCATAACCATTTTACTAGAAGAATTGACACCATGTAGTGTCTAACTTAACATTTATAATTAGTTTCAAACACTTGAAAACACAGTTACATGAATGGGAAAAACTTACCAACTGGTTCTTATGCGAACGCGGCCCATTAGTTTAATTCGAAACATTAGCATGAATTCACTGTAACAAGCTACAATCCGATAAAGAATCTTTACTCTGTTATTTTTAATCCTAGGATAGCAATATTCTTTAAAGAATATAAAATTGATAAGTTTCGGTCAATTGTCTTATGTGAAGATCAATCTACCTGGATCTTTTTTTATTTGCCTTATTTTCACTCATTTCTTACAAACACGTATCAATCTCTTATTAAATACCATCTTAAATTTAGCCCTTTTAGTTACATACTTAATACCTTTTTGCATTAACTTTTGACCCTGCTGCATACATCGTCTGTTGTTAGAATTTCTTTTCAATGAGTCATGATATTATCTGCAATAAATCAATCTTTCCTTTATGTAAAACAAGTATGATTTCATAAGATGACAAAGTTGCACCATGACATTGAATTCAAACCCTTCACAATCTTATAAACACTCGGACAAGTAATCAGGTGATTGATGAAAATCAAAATTTAGTTGAATTGTTTATTATGAGCAAATGTGAAAATTTTCAATTACTGTTTTAATCAGTTTGTTGATATATCTAAATTCATAGTTCTTATTTGCTTGATAAGCTCAGTAATCAAAACATATTATGAATAGAACCATTCATAGGACAGCATATTGCATAAGTCCTTAATTTTTAGCTGAAAAAGGAGAGGTTCATGACATATTTTCACTTTGCATCACACAATCATATTCTATCTCAGTAAATCTCAAACAAAACTTTTAAATGCCCTATTGATATTCAAAATGTATGCTGAAATAAAGTGGCTTTCCTAAGAGAAAAGTTCATACACAAACACCAAACGATGCAAAGAAAGGCCAAATGCTACAAAGTCCATTTTGTCAGTTGAGCTGAACAAAATTAGGTGAAGCAAGCCTAACTTAGATGTGAGGATATAGATGAGAATTACAAAACCTGACTCTGAAGTAATGAAATTACTTAAAATAAATCTATTTTCTATAATCTGCAAGGAATGTTCAATGTAAAAGGAAGTTATTTTACCGCAATGTTCAAACACAAAATAATCAATTCAAATGTGTTGATAATATGTATTATTAACAACACAAAAACAGTAGGTCAATTAATTTTGCATCTTTAATAAAGTATTACTGTAAATCTGACAACATCTGAGTAAATTGACTTCATTAAGTCGATCACAGCCTCACTTCTTCTGATATTAATTTGTAACAATCCTGTTACTGTTCTGTCTGAACAATGTGATGCCAACAATTATTTGATCGAATAATTAGTTCCCATATCCTAAAAATTCAAATGTTTTTTGGTATTAAATTTTTTAAAAGAGTTGCAAAAATTATAGAAAATCAACAAGTAAATTGTTCATTTACAGTTCTTTGTTATCAATAATAATCATGAGCAGATTGCCTGAGGGATCGATTGCCATTGTTTTCTTTGAGATGTATTAGTATTATTTTCAAAAATATTCAATGCACGTGTAAATACTCGAGAAATGTGTTTACGTAATTGAATGATATTCACTTAGAAATAGCCAATCTCGATACAAGTGTATGAATGTACTTATTGTGTTTTATTTTTGTACTATCAACGTTTGTATTTTTGTACATGTACTATCTTTCCATTGACTTCTTCACGCAGTTCCTGAAAGTAGAGAAGGTATTTACTTCGTACCTTATCACCTATTTTCCTAGTGCAATTCTAGGTGGACCTATCCAAACTTTAAATTTAATTTCCTTTTGGGTAGTGGCATGCTCCTTTCCGTCACAGCTTCCTGCTTTTAATTGCGATCGGTTTTAATATATCGCGTCTTAGACGAAGAGTTAATTTTTCTTGATGTATGTCGTTTGACGAAGTTATTACGGAGGGAGTCAACTCGAAGCGATATTGTGAAGACTCATTTCGGTATGGTGTTCTAGTTACATTTACGTTGTGGACTAATTTATTTAATTTAAATGATGCATGATTAAATTATGCAACAACAATAACATCAAATAGCAGTACAGAAAGAAAGGATTTCGTGAGTTAAATTAATCATATGGCGATGGGAATCAGAGCAAACCATATCAATCTGATACCTTTCAAGTCAAGAAAGCTAACATGTATAGCAGCATATAATTACCTTAACAAACTTGACTTGTATTTGTAGCATAAGAGTATATTAAATTTAATTAATCGATCTCCATTTACTTTTAAGAATTCTTAATATCAAATATCAAGTTTCTATATACGGTGAACATATTGAAATCTTCACTTATTTCTTGGAATTTCAGAGAACTCTCTCATGTTATCAAAATTTAGGGATTCCTCTGACGTGTTTCTAGAATTTATAAAATACTTATTAAATATGTTAATTCGATTTTCGTGTTGTTAAATACATGCTAAAGTAAGGAAATATCGACATGAAGATTATAAGATACATTATAGGACAGTTGTTTAAATTCATCTATTAGTTTTTTATACATTTATGAAGACAACCTCAAGATATCTATATGTCTTGATGTTATTATAAGATTGAGTGGGCATGCCTAATCAATTGGTATATGTTAAGATTCTTAAAGATCGTATCAAATATATGTCCCTCTTGCACTTCTACTGACATTGTCTTTACAGTGAATAGGAATCTTGGACAAAACTATACATGTATATCTAGATATATGGAACACAATATCATAATGAGAAATGATTTCAGTTAATGTTAATTATTCATGTAATCCAATTTAAATCACACATTAAATTTATCTAAAATCCAAACTTAAATCTATATGATGAACTTATACATGTAGAAGGACTTGGCAGGAATCAAATGATTTTTCTGGCATAATGAATAGTTTTCATTAAAAAGTTTGAATCAATGATGCAAGAAAATGTTCATTGCTGTATTTATTCCTTCACGCAGTATAAATGTAATTGAATTGAACATTTAACTAATACCTCATTAGACATCACTGATGAGGTCGAAACAAGTTTGTCTAAAACAGGAAATACTTCTGATTCATTATCTGAAAGGAAATAAGTGTCATACAATTAAGTTGAAGTCTTATCCAATTAAATGTTGATGTAAGAAACAATCAAAATACATTAAATTTCATTAAAATTTGAAATTTGTACTTTCATGATAATGATATTTTCTGAAGTTCTTATTATTCTAATTATTGGCGAGGTCTTCAACTTCAAAAGTTGCAATTGAAAGGTTGTCTTCACTAGCTATTAGTAACACAGACCCTCTGAAAGGTTTTATTGTAGTTTGTCTTTGTTACGTGTCAATTTTAGTATTATTTGTTCACATTGTAGGTAACTAAAATCTTAAAAAATTAGATAAAGTAAAATAATGTTTACATTTGTCTACAGTTGAGATTGCCATATGTTATCACTTCTTTAGACAACTTTATATCAATGTTTTGTATCAAGTGTTAAGGACTATCATATTTAGGTTTTACATGTTATGTAATGGCTCTAAAGCTGTGCGTCACTGTTAATGTGTTAAGCGGCCATTTGTTGCGCAGGGGTCATTGACCTTTTAAAAAAATAGATACCTAGTCTTATGATTGTGGCCAGTTGGTTAAATTTGGCAAAGTCGTTTTAGAAAGATTTTTATACAGTTACAAAATATGACGAAAAGATAGTTCATATTGAATATAAGGCATAACCTTAGGGGTCCCTAACATTTTGTCATGCTGACTTTATTTGTAGATCTTACTTTGCTGAAATTATTGCTGTTTACGTTTATCTTTATCTTAATAGTTTCAGAATAACCAAAAACTGCAAATTTCCTTTAATACCAATTATTAGGGCAGCAACCAACAATAGGTTTCCGTTCAACTCAAATTTGTGAGGATATATCTTTTTCGATGGACATTTAATTCTGAGAGATTTGCCCTAATGTCTTAGTTTCAAAGATATAAGCAAAACACTGATTTTGACCATATTTCTATTGTTAGCATGTGGCCATTTGTTTGGCAGGCTTGGTCATGGTACACATTTTTTTAAACTATAAACACATATGATAATGTGCAGTTTTAAATTTGGACAAAGTAGTTTTGGGAATGAAGATTTTTAGAAAGTTACACAAATGACGAAGTTGTTTAAATTGACTATAAAGGGCAATTCTCCTTATGGGTCAACTGACTTTTGGTCATTGGTTGACTTATTTGTATGGTTTACTTTGCGAACATTATGTGCATTTACAGTTTATCTCTATTATAAAATATTCAAGACTATACCAAAACTGCAAAATTTCCCTTAAACATACCATTTCACAGGCAGAACGCAAAACAGTTGTCCTATCTGGTCTGAAAATTTCAAGGAGATAGATCTGTGACGATCAACCATTTTAAGCCTATAGTAGATTAGCTCTAAATGCATTTGGTTTTGAGTTATTAGCAAAAATGCATTGGTAACCCTAGGTAAATATTTTTAGCCATGGCGGCCAATTTGAGAGTTTGCGGTCAGCACACTTTTTTAAAAACTAGATAACCCAATTATGATTGTGGCACAATAGTTTGGTAGATTTGCCCAGTAGTTTCAGATGAGAGATTTTTGTAAAGCTAACGACGAGAGGAGCGGTACGAGACGACGGACGCCAGTGATGGGAAAATGCTCAACTCAGGTAGTAAAATTGACTATATAGGGAATAATCTCCTAAGTAGAATAATTTCCAAGATAATAACCAAAAACACAAATTTTCTTTAAAATCCCTTTCAGGGCAGAACAAATCGAAATGTTTGATTAATTGAAAATTTTAGGCAGATAGATCTTGACCTGATGAACATATTGTCCATGTCAGATTGCTAAATGCTTTGGTTTTTGAGTTATAAGCAAAATGCATTTACCCCTATGTTCTATTTTATAGCCATGGCGGCCACTATGGTTGGTTGGGCGGGCACGGACACATTTAACTAGATCCAATGATGATTGTGGCAATAGTTGTTAAATTTGGCCAAGTAGTTTCAGAGGAGAGATTTTGTTAAAGTTAACACTAGGACGAAGACGGACTGACAACTGTAGTAGGGAAGAGACGTAAGGACGGCAGTTGTTGAAAGTCATTGGCTTTTGCAGGTGACTAAAAAAAAGGAACTAATTAATTTTATTGATTGGGTTTTTAACAAACAAATTCAGTGTTGTTAACTATAAAAATGATTAAGGAGTTATATTATGAATATGTTTGCAAACACAAAGGTACAATTAACTGTTTAATTTTTTGTACATTGTACTCTTGCATTTATTTTGGCATGGACATGTTACAACAGAATGATGTCATAATGGTTAGAGGTCCAAACAGAACTTTGTTTTAAATTTCAAATACCTTATAACATTACATAGGAGTCTGTTTACATCTTCCTTGGTATGGATTTGCAGATTTTCATTTCAATTTGTTTTGCACTTTTTCATTCTTTTATGGCTTGACTTAATACACAGGGATCACACTACTTCTAGTAATTATAGGAGAAGTGATCTTCTCTGTTTGAAACTGATAGGGAGAATGGTGAGATTGAAGAGTAGTGCTCATTCGTGCGGTGCGCTACAATTGGATTGGTCTAAGTAAAGGCAATATGTAAATAATGTTCTTTTATATTGTTCAAATATACTGAGTAAATAAATTTATCATTAATGTAAACTTGAAATTAAGTTATTTAAGTTTTATAAGGTCTTGTGAGAAACTTACCACAAACATTGTTTACACTTAAAAAACAAAAAACAATTTGTAAAAATGTCATAAGAAATTATAATTAAACATTACAATTTAGTTTAAAATTATTTGTGTATGAATTCAGTGTTTCTCATAGAGACAATATAAAAGTTATAAGCTGGGCCACAATATATTGATTTAGTCGTAATAGTCTCGAGTTATGCAACTTAATCATAGTTTGAAAAATCATGGAAAATATAGGGAATTATATACACAATCAATTAGATGTAACCAAAAGTCTGCTATGCGTGTGGAAGGCGTAAGTTCCCTTTGGGTTACAATCTATTTTTTAGCGTTATCGTGAGTCCGTAGTAATTATTGTAAAGTAGGATTGTTCGGAACTAGCTGGTCGGTTAGATCGTAGTTAGAAATCGGTCAATGGCGGACGAATGCAAAATATGTACAAAATCAAACGATGTTTGCACAAGCTATCTTGGAAGGACATGAGTTTTTAATGCCAATAAATGCCATTAAACATTACTGAGGCACTTTTATCACATTTAAATGAGAGACAGACTTATTTTGCCGTCGAATTTGGTTGATGACGTTCTTGAGTAACAAGACCGCGTTGAACTTGCAGAAATGCACGATAGTGAATAAAAGTTGGTATTTTATCAAATAACCTGCTACACATTCGAGACATGCTTTCAGCCTCTTTTCTAAAGATAATGAACGTTTATCTGAATTTCTTTAATTATCAATTAAAATTGTTTTCTCAATTGGTAAAATTGAAAATATCCGATTGCGGCAGCGACTGAAAGCGATATCGTATTGACAGGCGAACTTGGTTTCGCTTTTTGGGGGTCGGGAAGCGAAGTGATCGGTCGGTAAGACACTTTCTTCGCATCGTCCTGGTAGTGTGCTGTACACGCACAGTTTAGAAGTGTTCACAGACACTTCTCTTTATGGTTAATTATTCGAATATAGCCAAATTATTTAATTAATCATTACATTGGTTAATCTGTTAACCATCTGCAATTAAAACTTATAAGCTTTGCAGATAGCTCTGACTGATGAAGGACTAATACTATTGATAATTGAAAGATTATTGTAATAATTAATTAATTTTTGTATTGTCACGTCAAATTGGGTTCTTAGTTTTGTATAAAAGGATATTCAAGTGAGTAATATTGACTGTAATTGGTTTTACCATATCGTTTCACATCATACAAGCTGCAGCATCTTTGTAGATGTTTCATATGCTATATAACTCTTCTAATGAATTTATTAGAGGGTTGTGTGGATGGCTGCATGATTTGAAATTTTCTTAAGCTTGAAGTATCTGGAAGTCTGGTTTTAGGAGTAAGAATTTCTATAATTTAATTTAATTGTTCTACATCCTTTGCAATTTCATAGTAATTAGTATGTTAAAAAGTACATGGAATATCATAAACTCAATATCAGCTGATACTCCAGTATTTTGGTGGATTCATGTGTATGTTTTTCCTTTTATGAATTTGAGAGTATTGTCCTCTGACAATGACTTGTCATTTGAATGTTTATTGATTTAATGAAAATTTAGGCGTGGTATTAATATTTGCAGACTTATGCAGATTTTAGAAGTACTTGTATCTAGCTCGTGGTTAAACTTCATTCGTGGTACATGTGTCAATGAAAACAACGTCGTGGGACGCACGGTTTCTCGTTGATTTTTTATCTGGTTATGATTCTGGTTGAATATGCAAAAGTGATTCACATACAAAATTGTTCTATGTAATGTTGTTTTATCCGTTCCGAAGAATATAAATAAGAAATATGTGAAGTTGTATAAGACAATGGAAATAAGAAATAATGAATGTGAAAACCACGTGATTACCATATTTGAATTCATAAAAAAGTTACTCTCAGAAATTTAGTTTTATTAATCACACTATATTAGATTGAATAATATTTTGACGCTGCATCATTGAATGTGTGTTTGGTACAAATCTGAGCTATTTTTGTAATATAAAATCTTTCACTATCAAATAGCTATTTTTGGAAAATGCTACGATATCACCGGACTTGAAGGAACTTCAGAAGGCTTCCACAATTTTGGAACACACATTACCCAAAATCCGGGAGAAACCATACAAACAGAAGCATTTTATGTATAAGGTATTATGAATGTGTTCACAAATTATCCATTTTGGTTTTTCAGTTAATGGTAATTCTAAGCTTAAGGTGAACTACGGATTCACCCGACTGGTCAAATAGTTAAGTTTACGAATTGTCAACTTGTACCTAAGGACGTTGCATACAGTGAGAATCTTAATTCTTTAATTATATTCTTAAAAAGGCAGAGGTTCACTTCATCATTGGGGGGGATAGTCCTTAATCGGACTCTGGGATACGGGTGTTTTTAAAGCTCTGGATTTCGGATTGACCGTTTGGACAGAGATTCCTATTTTTCCAATTCTGGGACCTCGGGAATTTCGTATTTTTGACCGGGTCATTTGGATATCATGAAATTTAAGGATTTCAGGAATAACTTCTTAACCTCTTATCATGCAAACATAACCATATACCCTTATCGCTATGTGTCGACCATATGGATAACTCAAGGTTCCGTAAATTTTGACATCATAAGACAAATATCTACGTACGCCACAATGGATAAGTATTGTTCGATGGTCAATAAGTTCAGTGGCAGGGTGACCGGGATTACAGATAGTGATACAGTTATATTATCTGCTAAGATTTTATAGTTAATATACTGTCATGACTGTTGAAGATTGGTGAACCCATTTTAAGAATCTCATTTCATAGAAGATTGTCTGTTTTGATGCTAAGCCATTTTCCAGTAAACAAAACAAATTCAGGAGTACTATATTGCGTTTATGATTACCATGAAATATTGTTTCTTAAACCTCAATTTGTAATTTTAGACTTAGTTGTACTTAAAATTTGGGATGATGATGTTAGTTCTTATTTCCGACGAATGTTGGAATCTAATATTTCATTTAGGTCTTAAAGTTTTATTATCAGTTTCTTTGGGATCAGTTTACTATTGGTCAAGAGGGGATGAATTGCCATTATTGCCGTTTGAGGGTTAGTTAACGTGAAAAGTTTGCACGTTTATGAGAATCTTCTTGGGGATATTAGAATTCTCCTAATGTTTTTGCAATTGTGACTGAAGTTATCACTCAGTCGCCTTTTCTTCGAACTTGTCAGTCGTTTATCTTTGGCTTGCTGTTCAGGCAGTATTGCGTTGGTTGGCTTTGAGAGTGGCATCACCTCTCTTTGCCATTAAGTGACTAAGGAGCAGAACTGTTAAATTAAGTGATGTTTTACAACTTTTTCACAGGTGTCGCCTTATTTGTCAAATGGTAAATCTGTGTGTCTCGTGACAGGGAGTAATCCATTGTTTACTGATGTACTTTACGAAAGAATACTTTGGACTATAAAATCAAATAATATGAAAAAAAAAATTACTATATATACATAAAAGTAAGATACGGTATTTTATGCCGATGAGAATAATAGTAATAAAGAAAATTTAGTCTACCTTTTAAAGAAGAAAATATATAAGATATCCTTATATCTACGATGTCTAGTTATCGTATGTATAAACTTTATAGATATCTCCGTTGAATATAAGTATCTCCTTTAATATATAGATATTTTATGATATATAAGATACTCTTTAAAAATAAGTATCTTGAATTTATATAATTATTTTTTATGGATATCTTAGATATTTGTATGAGACTATTCTCACGTTATAAGATATCTCTTACAGTTTATTAAGATATTTTATATACTTAATTAAGATTTCCTAAGTTTATAGATATCTTAATAACTATTTGATTAAGATATCTTACACTTTATTATAAAATCTTATATAGTTTTATGGTATCGATATAGTTATAAGATATAAATATATATAAATGATATTTATAGAAAAATATATGAGATACTTATTACTTATTACTATTTAAGATATTCATAAACTATAGTAAGATTATCATAAACATATGAGTTTCTTATAAATTATATAAGAATTTATAAAGTTTAGAGATATCTTGACGTAAGAATAAATGAAAAACGCTGTGTATGTAGAATATTTGCTACCTTATGGCATTTCTGAAACAGTTATAAACCGATATATAGTAATCTGATTATAATCAACAGATAAATGTGTGATGTAAGTTGACATTAAAAAGAAGAAGTAACTGAAAAACGTAAATTGTTTTAATATCAACAATTGTTCACAACTAAATTATATTTTCCTTATTTTTAAAATTAACAAAATATTGAATTAGTGCTTTGCTTTGAAAGAACCCAGTTGGTTGTCTTCTGATGTATATGGTCTTATCATTATTTTGGTCATCTATTTTTTTATACAATCTAGAAAAAAATAAGCTTAAATATGTCATTTCGCGATTTTTAGCCTATAGAAGCTTTCGGACGCCTCACTTTAAGTTTCTTTTTCATTATTGTAGTACTGTGTATTTTGGCCTGAATAGCGTTCTAAGATGAAGAACCCTTTTACAGGATTTGCTATTAATACTATAGATGCTATTCTCTAATGTTGTATTGTAACGCTATGACAATTGAAATTAACATTTCAATGACATCTGCGACTGAATTATATTTAAATAAGCAGAAGAAAATACAGACACGACAAACTTTTATTTCTATACAGCAAGTTTGTTTCTGAATTTATCTTAGAACTGTTTCTACTATCAGAGAATCTTTGATCAACTTATTAAACGTGAATATAATTAACCATATTTTGTCAAATTGAATTATTTTTTTCAATAAGAAAATCATATCGATGATGGTAAACGTAGATCTATTTAGCTGACTGAAATCACTAGTAATCTTGAATATAATCTGTTACAATTCAGGTTGCACTTGATATTAAAATTTTAATTTATTATTACATTTCAAATGTTGTTACTACAATCGACACTTTTCTGAAATTTTCCACAGTTAGATTACTACGGGATATGTACTAAATGAAAACACGACGGTGTCGCTTGAAGAAGGATTTGGATAACTCATGATCCGATGACCAGTTTTGGTGGATTCATGTGTTCAGTCTTTGATTTCTATGGTTGGTTTGTTTACAATAGTTTGTCTTTTGGTTTTTATCTTTATGTCTTGGCGTTGTCAGTTTATTTTCTGATTATGGTTGATGTTCCCTTTCGTATCTTTAGTCTTGTTTAACTGTCTTGGTCGTTCAATCAGTGTGAGGCAGCAGTTTCATATTTTATATTCTTAATTCAAAATGGTGAATAATGCAAATGATTGCACATACAAATTGCTTCTAAAGCCTGGGACTTCACAACAAGAACTATATCTTAAAGAGGAACACGTAGAGAAAAGACAACAAGGACCCTTCCTTTCACCAGTGAAAGAAGAAAGAATAAACTCATTTGTGAGAGAACAGCATAACAATTATCAAAGCTTTCAAATGACAGACACGTGGTTTGTACCTATCAACAGTAAGCACATATAAAATTAGTACGAAAATGTGGGATTTAGAAAAGGTCGAGTAACACAAATAAACAAATTTCGTGTCCGAAAGGAAAAACAAAACAACTAACAAATCAAATATAGTAATTATTTTATATGTTATTAACACAAAATAAAAGTTTTTTTTTTATATTAACACAATTATCGTATTAAAAAAAAAACTTTCATGATACCTTCTTTCATACATTTTGATGTAAAATTACTAAGTTCCAAAGTCTGAAAACATGGCAAAAATCCTCAAACAATTCACCGATAGCCAATAGCAGGTGCGCAACTTCAAAATCTTCCTGTGTAGTTTAGGAATTTGGGTTAAAAACTGTTGATTACTCAATACATGTACACTCTTTTATAAATTTGCTAACTGAACATTGAAAAATCAAACATGTATAGTAATTAACATATAGAGTCATTTCAATAGTGTGTGTTATTCAATTTTCAAGTTTATAATTGAGGAACATTTTGCTTTGCTTTTACAGAAGAAACTGGATGGATATGTAATAAGTGAAACTGTTCCAAATAAGAGGGGATATCTTCAACGGATAGCCAATAAAGTATTAAGGTAAATTATATTGATATTTTTATATGAAAAAAAAAATCAGTAAAGATAAATGACATTTTCTCAATTGATTCGCAGGTACGGATGTAACGCTGTCTATTATTATAAGTCATATTTTTAAAGGAAAACGTCAAAATAACATTAAATACACGCACATGTTTTCCCTGTTGAACTATGGGGTGGTCTTTCAAACAGAAAGCCTCCCATCATGACTGCATAAAAAAAAGGATGTAATACCCTTTAGTTCACTCTATTTTTCAGAGAAACAAGTCTTCAACAAAAGATAACCAGCTTGCGTTAAAGGAAGAACTAAAGTTAGATTTGTCGACGTTGGATGAGAAATAGAAGGATGAAGGTAATTTATATCATATCCCCTTTTCTCTTTGACGTGATATTCATTTTATAACCTTGATGGCTTAAAATTCGGTTTATACAATTTACAAATGATGGATATCAACACTAGTTGTTTTTTTTTACGTAAAACTTTAAAAAAGCATCACTAAAATTTTAATCACAATTATGTACCTAACCTATAACACTCAAAGTAGTTTTTCTATGATTGATAATGATATTGTAATTTAAAAGGCGTGAATTTATAAAAAAAAATCGGACTTCTACTGTTCCCATGTTAATAAAGTTCATTTTCTTAAAGATATACCAGACACATTCTAGGACGTCAGACAGTGAATGGTTCAGTATTAGTTTAAGTGACACAGAAGAAACTCCTAGACCACATTTAAGGCCATTCTTTTCACCACTAGAGAAGAAATGCATGTTTCAACATTACTAGTAAAACAAAGAATCTGAAATAGATATAGAAGTTGATTTTCAATCCAAACCTAACGTGGATTCACGAGCTTTCGACAGTGGTTATGTCAACTGTTTTGTTGTCATAGCAAACCTGATGAAGATTTTGACATTGAATATAATTCTTTTCGTTGTTTTTTTATTTATTAATAAAACTTTTATTTTTGTTTAATTTTACATTTAATTCAAGTATTTTAAAATTTGAACATCATATGACATTGATGTTGTAGAAGAAAGAACATTAAATCTATGTTATAGATATGTGTAAACAACAAAGATTACTAGTACATAATTTTTAACGGAGACCAGCATTTATTACTTGGCGTTCAAGTCTCATATACTTTCACATAGTGAAAAAAAATCATAAACCGCCTAAAACAGACCAATTCTTTCAACAGAATGACAAAATTACTCGGTCAGTTACTCCCAGCACCCTTTCTGTTTTAATCTCCTATTTTAGCAGGCATTTTTGCGCTTTGTTAAAAAGTAATTTTTGATGCTATTTAAAAAAAATGCTATTTTAAAAAGAGAGACGAGGGTTACAAAATGATATGAAAGGACAGAAAGCGAAAATGGCCTAAAACAAACAACAGTATACCAGCAAAATTTAAAAAGCAACTTAAATTGGGCATCATGAACCACAAAAAAAAAAAAACCGGGAAAAGTGTATATTAAGTATTTCTCCCGAAAAAAAAGAAAAAATTTCTGAAAAAGGAAAACTAAAAGGGTACGTACTGCCTATGGCATTAAAAAAAATGGGAAGTTTGTTAACCCAGCTTGCAGAAATGAAAAATGCCCCCCGTGTAGACGGGACAAAAAATTCCCCTCGCCCCAAAAAAAACAGGTTCAAAGGGCTGTTTCCCCTTCTGGGAGGTGGTTGATTAATTATATGCATCTTAACTCGGTATTTTTGTTAATTAAACTTTTTGTTGTTTTTTAAAAAATGTTTAAATAAATAGAAATATTTCTATGGTGAAAATTTCGGGTGTCTTCGGTTTTTCGAGAGAAATGATGTGAAAGAAGGGATCAAGTATTGAAATTGGGGGATTGTGAATTCAATCTTATCGAAAGAATATGAAAGGGTAAAATATATAATTTAATTAAAGCCGACAAAAAATTAATTAAAACAAAAAAAAAACTGTCAACATGGTTAACTTATGATATTATATGAGAAAATTCAGGTTTAAAAGTAACTTTTTTACAAAAATTATAAAGGCAGTTTGTCCTCGACATTAAAATGCATCAAAATGTAAAAAAACATGATTTTTTTTCCATTTTTGGGATAACTAAATATTTTCTTCCAAAAAAAGGTCATGTCTTTTTTTTTTTAAAATAAATGGTTCTGAAAGAATTTTTGGTAAGGAAAATCAAAAACTCGGTAAAAACAAAAATTTGCAAAAATTTGATTTTGGGATCGTAAAAATCGTTTTCCCCTTTTTTAAAATCTAAAAAAGGATGTGAAAGATCTGTTGCTACATGTATGGAGACTTATATTCTTAAATTTATTTGTATTTTATATTTGTTATTGGTAAGAAAAAAAACTGATTGATGACTAAAGGGTTTCTTTTGTTGTACCAAAATATTTCCCCCGACTAGGGTGATAAAGTATTCAGATTGATAAACAAATTTTGTAATAGATGCATGCAAATTTTTAGCATTTATTCATGAAAAAAAAATAAAATGTGATACGTATTTTTTTTAGGCCAAGGGATGCGACGCAAAAAAAAAACATGACAAGTGTTTGTGCATTTCACGCATGCGCGTGCAGATCCATTTCTTTTCCGGAAGAAATTAAATGCACAAAAACAAACAGGGTTTTTAAAAACATGTAAAACATTTTAAGGGTTTTGATTGTTATTATTTTTTAAATATAAGGCCCAAACCCTTTAAAAAATTTTTTTGCAGTTTTCGATGTACAAAAGAATGAATGGTCGTAAAAGGGGTATTATTTTTATAGCCAAAATAAAATTTAAAAAGCAATTACCAACCTCACCCCATTGAATTTTTTTGAGCAAAATGGTAAAAATGGGGGGGGGGGGGGGGGGGGGCATTTGGCAACCATTCTTTTTAAAAAATTTTAAAGATTTTTTTATGAAAAAGAAAATTAAACTACTTTAATATAGAATTTTTTTTTCCCACCCCCGGGGTGAATTTGAACACACCCCAAACTTGCCGCCTTGGGGTGTCAGCGATCCTGCGCCCCTGCATTGTCAAGAATTTATTAAAAATTTTAAATCTTAAATTCTACTATGAAAATTTAAAAAAAATAAATAATATAAAGTCCTCCCGTTTTTTTTTCTATATGTTCCTTTTTTCAAAAAAAAAGTCTTTTCAACTTTATATACCCCAACACTTACAAAAACCATGTTTTTTACTTTATTTAATTTTGCAAAAAAAACAAATTTTTTAGGGTTTTTGTCCTTTTCCCATAATATCTTTAAGAAATGACTTTGGTTTTTTGGCATTTTAAAATTTGTGATTGCGCTGTTACATAAAAAATTTAAATTTTAATAGTGTACAAGTTAGAATATTGTTTATATTTTTCCTAAACTCACTGCATGGTTTTTGAAAAAAAATCATAAATCCTCTTAAAAAAGCAGTTTTCTTTGATTCTTTTTTAGATTTTTCCTAAAAATTTAAAAAAAAAGTTTTTTACAGAAAAAATACACATAGTTTGGGGGGTTGACTTGAACTAACAATGATAGAAATTTTTGCAATTAAATCAATTACTGGTTTTTTGAGGATTAATTTGAGCCTTAAAATAAGGGACGTCAGAAATGGCGATGGGAAAAAGTCTAAAAAGCCCCAAAAAATAAGATTTCGTAAAAAAAAAAAAAATTTAAAAAAAAAATTGCAAACACTGATTAGTAATTTTGCATGAAACGCTTGTTCCGGGTGGCAAAAAGAAAAGGAGGCAATTTTGCCGAGCCCGGGAAAATGCCCTACCTTTTTTTTTTTAAGGAATTTCAATAAAAATACAAACACAAGCTGCGTAGCTTTTTTCGGAAAATATGGAATATTATATTATTACATCACAAATTTTTAACTGTATATCGGGGGCATTTAGTACATGATTTTGTCAAATTTTGGGTTTAAATTTAAATTACTTCCCTTTTGAACGTTTCCTCAGGTCTTCAAACGAGCAATAAAAAATTAGAATCATTTTGTAAATCAAATATTACATTTTAAGTATTTCAAAAAATTAAAGACAAATACCCAAATTGCTATGGTTTGGCCCTGTAAGCGATTGCATGGTTTGGTTAAGGTCTGAAATTTGTCAGGTTTTTATCAAGTCTTTTAGGGTTTAGATCCAAAATAATATATATCCCGTTTCAGCTAAATGTTGATAGTTTGTTTGAAAACGTTATGATTAAACAAAGTTACACAATTTCCCAACTGACTTAGAAGCAAAATAAATGTGTCATGTTTTGTATTGTCCTCTATCAATGTTATAGATCAAGATGTGGTGTGATTTGCCAACGAGACAACTCTCATCCAAGTCACAATTTTTCAAAGTAAAAATTATAGGTCAAAGTACGGTCTTCAACACGGAGCCTTGAAGTAGCTTACACCTTACAGCAAGCTATAAAGAGCCCCCAAATTAGTGTATACTGCTCATTTCTTACCATTATATGTATTTTGAAATAGACAAAAACGGAAAGGAAGGATTCCTGCTTTAAATTTCTAGGAATTCAGTATTTTATCGGTTAATTATCATTCACAATAGATCTGCTCTCTCATTCATTATGACGTTAAGCATCGAACGCAATCACGTGATATCAACAGCTCTATTTGCAAACTTGCCTAACGACGTTCTAAAAGAGTACAGTAATCGAGTCAACAATGCCGACTTCTAGTCAAACAATGATTGTTATGAAGGACCAGGGAGAAGATCCAAGAATTCCAAGGCGACAGTTCCCTTCTTGTTTCTGCCTTTCCATCGATGGACAGCAGTCAGAACGATATTCCTAGATACTACTAGGCGAAACAAATCATCTTTGAGTACTGACAATCATCTGGATTTCCGGAGGTTGCTGATGCAAATGGATTCAGAGGAAAGATGTATTTTGATAGGAAGACGCAAAGCCTACGTTGGAAAATCCCAAACATGAATTTTAATCAACTTGCCAGAAATAAACTATCACTACGGAAGCTAAACAGCATGCTGCAATAAAATTGAAGCAAACGAAGGTATATTACTAGTAGATAAAATTAACACAAGTTGATTACCAAACACTAAAGCGCAGCAAACAAATCAAATTAAGACTTTTCTCAGGATCAAAATTCAAGACCTTGTAGTAATATTGTCCCCGGGCCCATTTTTCTGTATTTACTGGACAAACAGTGAAATGTCTTTACGTACCAAAAAGTTTCCATAGAAAGCAATTTCATCTTAATCATTTTCTAAAATTTCAACTTTATCAAAAAAAAATTTGGACTGTACATAGCGATTTTTTCCAAAACACTGAATAGTAATTCTGAAAGACTATAAACTTGATTTTGATCGTGATTAGCGCACCATGCCAAATTCCCAGTAGATTATAATAATCATTTCAGTCTTACAGGGAACATTACAGGGGTTAACGACGACATTTTTTTTTCATGTAACATATGTATATTTGTAATGGCACATTTTTGACACAATTGCCTTAGAGTTCTAGTGGAATCGATGTTTTTCCTCAATCTTTTTAGGCATAAATTAAATATTTAGTAGATAGATAAACTTCAAACAACAAACAAGATCTACTTAGATGAGATTGCAAAGAAAAATGCCGATCGAAAGTCGATTTGAATTGTTATGTCCCCATTCAAGATGTTCTTTTTTATATTCCAGAAAACAGATGCGACTAGAAATCTTGGTTTCAGAAGACGCCGCGGTATCAACGGCAACCGAGTCGAAACTGTTAGCACGAGATCAATCTCTTCAACCCTACCTAAAGACGCAAAATACATGCCAGCACACCGGGAATAAAACCAAGTCCTATTCTTCCTGCTATTAATCTACCTGTAATAATTTCAGCTCTGGTGATAGCTTAAGTTGCAGTACTAACAAAAGCATTAGGTAATTATATATAATAAAATGCTAAATCCAAATGGTTGCAAAGCACGTCGAGTTAAACAAATAACATTCTAACTTGTTGATAGAATTTCAATCTTAATCAAATATATACTTTGATTTCGCACTTATAAGAACTATACGAGCACGTGAGTAAATATGGATCATAATTTTAAATCAGATTGATAGAAACTTTACGCTACGTTATCGATACTTATTGTTTATCTCACAATTCGTCATCTATAATGTTTACAAAATTATTATCTTCTCTCACGGTAAAGAAATATATCACTTGATGAAGCCAGCAGGTATATGCTGTAGCAATCCTTCGGCGGATATCTGACGAAGAATTTTTGCCAGAATTCGTTTTTTTTTTAAAGAGTTATTCATTTGGCGGATCCTAGTCGTAAAAAAACTTTAATTTTACGAGGAGATCTATTGCATATTCAAATGTTAAACAGTTTCTAGTTATTTTTACTTACAAGTTGATTAATATAGGCTTGAATTCTTTTCAGTATACGAGACAAACCAAAATCCTTGTTAGATGAACTAAAAGATTGCATATCTTACGATAGTAGAGTTTTCCCCTCAATGGAGATGAGGAAATGTTTACACCAAAGTCTCCAAATAGTGTCGTTTTCACTCTGAGAAACAATGAAGAATATACGTACAACGAATTTTAGATTTGATAAAACAGGAAACCGGTTTGAAGGCCTTGTCCCTTCAGTATGACCCAGTGAATGTCCGAACTGGAAATTCTAAGGTTCCAAGTAGGTGGATTGCTGAATTCGGTTTCCAAGATGATGTTAGGCTTATGTTACAGAACGGACTTCAGATCAATGGTGAGAAAGTTGTTGTCAGATTGCTTGACAATGTTCATAAAATGGAATTTGAAGCCTATAAGCAAAAAATGGAAGAAGAAAGAAAAGAAACGAGAGAGAAGCAAATACGTGTGTCAAAAGAAAATCTAGAAGAAACAAAAAGAAAATCAATAATAAATTGTAAATTTACTTTTTACTGCAAATAAATTTATTTTGAAAAAAGAATGGTTTTATTTGTCAAAACTTTTAATGAAAACTCTATTTTTTTGTTTCAAACTGGTTTGTTCGTTGTTTTGTTTATTTCTAAAGATCCAGATTTCCCACAGCTAACCAAGGCGTTTCAAATAAAGATTCAACGTCCTCCAATTTTTTATCTTTCGTTTCTGGTAACGTGAAGAAAAGAAAGATGAATCCTAACAACCACAACAACAGCAAATAACCAATAAGTTCCTGGAAAGACATTAAAAAAAACACCAATTAGGCTACATGAGAGTTTATTTACAGCTGATTGTATAGCGTGTGATGCAGTACAGGTAATATCTTTGGTTAGCTTGCTTGCTAGCTGAACCGTGAAGTCATTATTAGCCTAAGGTATACTACCCTCCTTTCGAAGTAGTCTAGTCCTACAGACAGGTAGATTTGGTTATCTGTCAGACTAGTCTATTGTTTTTTGTGTCCAATGGTTTTACATTAGCCATTTTGGGACCTTTATTGCTAGCTGTTTGGCGTGAGCCAAGGCTCTGTGTTGAAGACCGTACTTGACCTATAATGGTTTACTTTTACAAAGACTTATAGAGTTGTCTCATTGGCACTCATATCAATCTTCTTATATCTATTGAAGATTAATTGTTACATCTATTGAAGATTAATTGTATACGGTTTATTAGTCGGGTAAGACATTAGCTAACAAAATTGACACACAACATGTGGTATCATGATTGAGGAAATAAACAAAAATTATAGACTTACATAAGCTCCAACACTATCGTCAGAGTCAAGAACGACAATGAAATGACCAATGAAAATAACCAATTTGTGATGATGCAATCGCCATACAAGTACTCCTGGCCACAAAGGATATATCTCTGAGTTAATTGTCATCGGTAAAGGACAATGCTGAAATATGTGGGGTACACGTTAAGAAAAGAAAAATAGCACAACGACACGAAACCTGAAGGAAGACAACCAAATATCATGTTTGCTTAAAAACCAATTTGAACAGTATTTAATGATTGTGAAAATCTTAATATTCTTAGATATATGTATTCATTTATTTTCGTGGGTATCATTTTTCGTGGATTGAGGAAAATTTACATGTTCGCCGATATTAAATTTCGTGGGTTTTCCGAAGTATGCATACAAGCCTATGGAAAATTTGGTATTCGTTGAACATTTAGTTTCGATGTTCACCTGTTCCCACAAAATCCACGAAATTGGTATCCAACGAATAATAATGAATTCACAGTATGTCATTTCATAATTTGGAGAACTGAAGGTGACTGCTTTGATTGCTTTTTACAGTTATTTTTTTTTTTTTTTTTTTTTCCACATAATTTATTTTATGCCAGACTCGAAATGAGTGAATGTATTTTTTTTGGCAACCAATATCCTTATATCGAATTGTAAAAATTGATTTGGTTGCACATTTATAACATCCTTATTGGTAATTAAGTCAAAGTTTGAGACAATTAGTATGAAGAAAACAAACCTGGAGAAAACGTTATAAGATATAACGATAGTCCTAATAAGCACATCCAAAAATATTGAGAAGGACACGATGTTGCTCCCAGATTAAGCCATCTGATAACTCCGTAGAGTTACATCTACCATACTTAGCTGTCATAGTATCTAACTTGTGTGAACATGAACCATTAATGGCAGAATAACCGTCTTCTATATAACAAAATCCACAATTTTGTTCTTTGATACACGTCGCACAAGAACTGCAAAGACAACAATTCAATTAAGAAAATGTCTTTCAATAATTTATACACATTTCTCAGCAATTTGATAGGTCTGATAAGATTGAAAAACGTGGCTATATTAAATCAATATTGCATATTCAGTAAGTGCCTTTCCAAAGCCAGAAGCCAGCTAAGATCAGCTAACAGTGGTGGTTGTTTGTTGCTTTATGTCATATGAGTAAACTCAACTAAAATAATAAACATTCGTTTAAGTATAATTACAACATGTTTTACCTGTAAGATGAGCAGGTATTGTTAACGTCCTCACTATAAGTAACTTCTGGTGAGTTAATTTCAGACAACTGGAAGGCCACAGCTAAAACAATCAAACTTAAAAGAACACCTGAAGAAAGAAAAAGAATAAGGCCAAATAATAGTACTTAGACAGGTTGTTATGTTTTGTTATTCCAGTAACGAATGTCGCGACGTGAAACACAGGTTCCTCAAAGATGACATAATGTGAAGGTTCGAAATACATTTGTAATTATACGAATCTTTTGCAGGATTTGAATCGTATTAACATGTACTAAGGAGATTTAGTACAGAGGCGGATTTAAGGAAGGGATGGATACAGGACCAACCCCCTTTATAGAGCTAATTTTTATTTCTTCAAACGTTGGTTTGCTTGATACTCTTCAACAAACTTGATCCGCACCTGCTAACACCACAATCCACCGGTAGTATAAATGCCAATCAGGCATTAATCTAATAAAGACTAAACAGCAATGATACAAACAACTATATGATACGTACGGCTTTAAGGAATTAGCCTGCCCATACTGCAAAGTGATTTATAAGAAGATCCGGTCTACGAAATAGCTTAACTATCCAACAGAAACTTACAAAGGCATTGACCTAATTTAGTGATCGTCCTTTTTATAAAGTATCAGATGACCCAGGATTGCGTTAATATTTTGTTTTTACATAATTATAAAAACGAAAATGCGGTATGATTGCCAATGAGACAAATCTCAACAAGAGACCAACTCACACAGAAATTGACAACTATAGGTCATCGTATGGCCTTCAACAATAAGAAAATTCCATACAGCATAGTCAGCTATAAAAGACCCGAAATGACAAATGTAAAACAATTTAAACGAGAAAACTAACAGCTTAATTTATTTACAAAAAATGAACGAAAAAACAAATATGTACCACATCAACAAACGTCAACAACTGAATAACAGGCTCCTAACATAGTACAGGCACATGCATACAGAATGTGGCGGGGTTAAACATGTTAACGGGATCTCCCCTTCTAACCTGGGACAGAGGCGTAACAGTACAACATAAGAACGAACTATAAAAATCAGTTGAAATAGGCTTAACCGTCAGATGGATACAAATAGAAATATATCTAACAAAAAACAGAGTAGACGTGGCCAGGTACTTGTATATTCCAACAACAAAAAGACACTAAGTACAGATCTGAGGGTACTCTCAGTTACTGACAGGTAGTCCAAGCACTAACAAGTCAACTAATTAAAAAGTCATGTATCTAAGACTAGTCTATACAAATGCACCAGAATAATACTTGACTCATTTTACCGATAACAACTCCCCGACATTGTGACCTCTAAAAATAGCATTTTAACACTAACAGATTGTACCTGCAAGGCTGCTTAAAATGAGTTTCCGTCTGCCCACTTTTTCCACAAGATAAATGCCTGACAATGTAAATATACAGCTCACGCCTGCAGTGACAGCTGTCAGCCATATTGCCATTATTTCATCTCTCACACCTGACATTTGGATTATAGTACCACTATAGTACCTGTAGAAAGACCCAAACAATTTTGAATTACAAGATTGTTTATTGAAAAGAGTGTTCTTGGTCAGCTCGCAGTGTCGAACAGCATTTCTTCTAGCAGGCACACACCGCATTTTTTTTTTACATAACAAATGGTTGAACAAAGTTGATTCAATCTAAACTTCCAACTTGGAAATAACGATGAAATGATCAGTGTGCTTCCCTTGCAGTTGTAAGTTCAAACTTGTATTGGTCTTAATCAAAGAAATAATGGTGAAGTCTTAAAAGGGTAAATGAAAATGTTACATTAACTGAATATTCTCGTATATCTTAAATTAAGAATGAACTTAACCGTCTATTCTAGATACCCACAAGTTGTAAATACAATAAAAATTGTAATGTACGTACTTACATAACTGTATTGATGCCACTAAGTTGTTGAATTAAAGATGTAGAAACTCCAACTATAAGTGCTCTGCGAACTGATGGTGTGATCATTATCTTCTTCAATGTCCATTCGTTTCCTTATACAAAATAATCTTTCTTTATTTAAACAGTATCACATTATTAACAAAGCTTCAAAAACTACAAAAAAATGTCCTCTATTTAAGAAATTTGATTATTTTTCTTCTCTTCTTTTATCTTTCTGTTTTAGGGCATTTTCAGTTAACTTCTGATGTTTCAACAATTAAAAAAAGACACTTAATTAACATTTGTTTTGATAATAAATGATAAAAATAACCTTGGAGTTCTTTGAGTTTTATTTCTTGCTGACATATTTCTTTAATTTGTTTTATGTCGTCCGAAACATCAGATCTTCCTCGAATCCTCTGTAGAATGTGTGTCGCCATGTCTTCCTTGCCATTCCGCACTAAATAACGAGGTGTCTCGGGCAGGAATAAGACTCCTATGAATTGTACTAATGATGGCACACCAGTTAGGCCTAGCATGTACCTAAAATACACAAAGACTACATGTTTGGAAAGCATCATTATTTGCATTGCAATTCTCTTTTTATCAAAGATTCTGAAAAATGAATGAATTTCTATAAGATTTTTAAAAAAATAGGTTTTTATAGTTTCGATAAATAATAGTGAATTGTAAACAAATATAATAAATTTAAGTGAGTTCATTTTACTCCATCCAGTCTTATCATAACTAAACGCGCCATCTACAATGCTGGCTACTGTCCTTCCTATCGCCATCATACCAGTACACAGTGTAACTAATGGTCCCCTGTACTTTACCGGTGAACATTCAGCAATATAAACTGGTGATATCATTAGTATTACTCCTATTAATCATAAAAAAACATGTTACAATTGTCATTCATATTCATGCTTACTGATAGTCAAGTGGTGTTTTCGTTCGCAACTTGATTCGTTTAATCCGTTCGTCTGTTCGTTTAATCCGTATTTGTAACCACAACTCCTTTTAAACAAGAGAATGACTAGCAACAAAGCTTTCGCATATTCTTTATTATAGCTTCCCATTTAAGCTTTTGATCGTTTGTGGTCCTCTATAAATCGAATAAGATCTTTGCGAGATCTACTAACCTAATATGGAATATACACGGTCTCCACACGGTTGCTTTTAACCAATCATATTCCTATAAATGTATAGGAGGTAAGATAAACATCATATACGTTCTGATCTATGATTTCGAGTAAAACTTTATTTATATAAATGTAGCATATTGAATTTACTCTTGGAATGTTAGTTGTAAACACAGTCATGTATATTGCTAAGTCGCACTGAAACTTAGAATCAATACCAATTGTTTGAACGATAAAAATAACTCGCAAATGATTTCACAAGTCATGCCAAATAACATATCAAATAGAAGTTGAACTCCGATAGGATTAGTGACGAACAAACCACCTTCAAGCAGACTCACCAATTCCAATGCCTAGTAAACCACGTCAAGTAGTAACATCCAGTAAGTCTTAGAAACTCCATTGAGTATTGTAGAAACTGTAAAAACAAAACTACCGATCAACATGGAAGGTCTTCTTCCAATTTTATCTCCAAGGTAGCCAGACATGAATGCTGTTATCATGGCAGTTGCTATAGTAACACTTACAAGTACTTCCTGGTCAAACGAATCTAATTCGAATTCTGCCGTATAAAGAGTAATGCTCCTGAAACAACCCAGTATCATATCCAAACGAAAAACCACCGAGTGCTCCAAATACTGCTACAAAACATAAATAACATGTGAATTTAGAACTAGTATTCTTAGATTCATATACGGTTTTACCACCATTGTTTGTAATTTTGTTACTGGAGATAGTTGAAACTTTCTCCATTTTTGATATTGAACTATGTTAAATCTATGTTTTCATGATATAGATAACTGGTTCAGCTTATCTTTCTAGATCTTGTAAGTCAGTTCAGATTTCATTATCGGAAGACTAATATGTAAAGAGTTACACGAATAAATTAATAGATCTATATTTATTAATAATGACCCTAGACAACCTATTTTTGTATATAATTTATATCACTTAAAAGAAAAATAGTAATGAACAAACAAGGAAAAATGACTACTCGGCTGTTTCAACAGAGTAAACACCGGTCTTCTAGAAATACTTTTTTTGCTACATTTTTTCCCCAATTAAAATCATAATACTGTTTTATTGCGTATGGATATCCTTGTTTGACCATCCGTCAACATATTGAAATATCAGTGAAGCATAATGCTCACACAAATATCTTTACATAGATTAATTTTTTCAGGATATATACCATCCGATTTATTTGATTAAATTGTGTCATAGGAGCATAATATACAAATAACGGAATTCCTTATTTTTGGATTGTAAAAAGGTCGTTGTATGCTTTAGACATATCAATGATTAAGTGCTTTTAATTGTACTTTCTATTCTGTTAACAGTTTTGACCTTTCGACTATCTACACTACACTTTCACGTTATCTTATCAGACAGAAACTTTTGTATTTAATAAAACGAGCCTTCGAAAAACCTGAATGTAAATCTATCGGCTGCAATTCAGCCTTAAAGTTACATGTGGAGGAGGATATGCTTACCCTTCCGGAGCACAAGGTTAAGGTAACATTCAGTTTTGTTGGGAAATTGTTGCTCTGTCTTTAGTTTTCTATGTAGTATCTTGTTTATTTCATTCTCTAGTTGTTCTTGGGAGGAATTAGTGGTAGGAGACTCATGTTTTCTAAATTTGCGGTTGCCCGGGTCCACTGTCCCCTGATGTGTAGTATTTCGCTGGATCAATGGCAATCAACTGGTGTTGGGTCTCGTAACACAGCACTAGGCTCTGTTTCCATCGTCTGTGTTGCAGTGATTCCATTGAAGTTGGCTCAGTAGTTAAGTAACACAGAGGCGGATTTAAAGGGGGGCTTGGGGGCCCGGCCCCCCTTTTTGGGAAAACATTTGGTTGCTTATATAGGGAATCACTGAAGCATGACTGGAGCGGGCCCCTCTTAGGTTAGTCAGTGGGCCCCCACTTATGAAAATTTCTGGATCCACCACTGTAACAACATCATCGTCTTTCTACCTGCTCTATGTCGCGTATGGTGGTAAACTAATTTGATGAGGATCTCATACTGGGGAATATAAAAAAACGAAGATTTGGTATGATTGCCAATGAGACAACTCTCCACAAGAGACCAAAATGACACAGAAATTAACAACTATAGGTCACCGTACGGCCTGCAACAATGAGCAAAGCCCATCCCGTATATTTAGCTATAAAAGGCCCGAAATGAAAATGTAAATTCTAATATGACGTTCTTATTGCGCTTTGTAAACAAAGCCGTGTTCTAATGCGCACAAAATATGTTTGACACATGCGCACGAACTTACTATTTATATTATTGTTATTTCCATCGTTATACTTTTAAATATATACATTTAAGCAGCTAACATAAACTTTTATTATATTTTTTATGAAACAACAACTTTTTACCCTGCTCGTAGTTTTTAAACTTATCAAATGTGAAATGCAATGCACGGACTCCTCGAGGAGGAAACGGGAACAGCAAAACATTTTAACGGTAATTTCTTACGCTTCGACCTATAAAAGTACTGTATTTGTCCTATTAGAATCGAAATAATTCTTTCATGTCATGCTCTATGCTCATTTTAACATGGGTAGGCATTATATCTGATCGCATTTTACACTCGCTAACGCTCAGTGTAAAATATCGACACATATAATGCCTACCATGTTAAAATGAGCAAAGAGCATGACATGAAGGAATTATTTCTTAAACAATTCCAACGAGAAAACTAACGGTCTTATTTAAGCATATTCCAGAGTCGTTCTTACTAGCGTTGAGTAGGCTATGGCTTTTGTTGCTGGAGTACACCTACCAAGATTGCTTCGTAAAAAGCCAAGTGTCTTTGAGGCTTTCCCTATTGATATGGTTTGTCCAGATGAGGTGTTTGTTGATAGTGAGCCTAAGGTATTCCCTGTCTACTGTCTCTAATGTGTGTCCATTGCGTGTATAGGATGTCTGGTACGTGTTGCTGACGTCGTCCTGAGACACGGATGACTGTACACATTTTTTTTCGGGTTGAAACACTTATATGAGAGTAAAAAGGAAGGGTAAACAAAACAAATGTTAAGAGTTGTTTTTTTAAGTATTTTTGTTGTAGTTGTTGTTGTTACCGTTTTTTATACGACCGCAATTTTTTTTTAGTACGTATAATGCTATGGTGTCGTCGTCGTCGTCGTCTGTGTCGTCGTTCGGAGACACATTTGGTTGCTGGACAATAACTTTAGTTTAGTTGAATGGATATCTATAATTTTTTTAAGAAGGTTCAATACCACAAAAGGAAGGCTGGGATTGATTTTTGGGATGATGGTCCCAACCGTTAAGGAATTACTAGGGGCCAAAACAAGCATTTTTCTAGTTTCAGGATATCAACTTGTGTAAAAGTATTTTAATTACTCTAAAATTGTACACAAGTAGAAAGTTTAGATTCATTTTGGGGGTTACGATGCCAACAGTTTAGGAATTAATGGCCAAAGAGGAACTAAAAACAAGCGAGATAGATTCCATACTACAAGGGAAAGACGGATATTGAGTTACTGCTACGTAACAAGGGGTATACAAACATGACATTAGAGCCATTTGGGGTCCAATTTTTTTTAAGGGTTTCACTTTTATTCAAAATTTTTCAAATTTCAAATTTTGAAAAGTTTCAAGAAGAAATCTTCGCACAATATTGCGCTTCAGATTTGAAAGATCTTTGACCACGTTTATTTTTTGTCCGAAATCTATATTATATAAAAAAAAAATGATCACAATACAAATTCAGTTACTATCAAACTTGAATAGTGTGTCCAATTTTGCCCCAACTGTTCAGGGTTCGACCTCTGCTGTCGTATCAGGCTGTGCTCAATCACAGCATTTTATTTCAGGTTTTATTGGTGGTTAAACAAATGTTAAACAGTTTTTACTTTACCAACTCTTCACAACAAAAAAACTCTTAATTTCTGTTGATGTTCTGGAAATCACGACAACTGTAAATAATTACATTAGATCCTTGATTAGATGTATGTTTCATTATAATACGTTATTTTGATTGGCTAACTGCACATCACATGTTATTCCGTAAGCATTAGACAATAAAATTTATCATTCATGATGACACGAGGTCCCACAGTAATGTGCACAGGCGAATTAAATAAAACTTGTTAAAAATCGTGTTTTCATGATCCTAGCTAAAAAATGTAATTATAAGTATTAAACTTCTTTTTGTAATTTTATAGGGTTGTAATAGCGTTGACCGCGCTTCATACAAAATGTACTTCGGTCAACGCTTTTCACACCCCAATAAATTTACAAAAAGAAGCATTCAATTCTTAAATAAGAAACTAAATATCATGGAGTATAACATATCCAATTCTTAACCTGCCAGGTTGGTCTGATTGATTTTTTACCTGCGAAAAAAAGAAGGAAATCAAATACTGAACTATTTTAAAGAAATATTTAAAATATGAAATTTGAATATACATAAAGCCTTAATAACATTAAAATTATATTATTAATTGTCAAAACAATTAACAATTGTTTGTGTTTTTTATATGTTGATTTTCAGCTGGTCCTAACTATGGAAGATCAACGAAGCTAGTGTATCTAAACCTGATCATTTTTAAGATGGAAAATAGATCGGATACTTCATACTCATATATCACTTGTTTTTTTCCCATATTTAGCCTTCGATATTTATTTTTTTCATCCAATAACACTTAAAATTTACAATGAATATGTATTCTTTTAAACGTATAATTTTAATGTAAAGGTAAATTTTCGAAATTATGCGAATTTGTGGCACATTTACGGGTCTGTAGTGATGGAAATAGCGTCTCCATTAAAAAATCCGAATAGATGATCAACCAAAACGATTTTTTTTTTAACTTCTGTTATTTACAATTTTGGAACCATTCAAACGAGATAAATTAAAAATTATAATTCATATAGTAGAAAGTGTTGTAAAGAAAGATTTTAGTGTGAAACGTTTGTTATAAATGTTTCAATATGAGACTAGCTGCTTTGCTTGTTCAGTCTATGGCAAAAGTTAGAAGTGTTCGATAAATTTGGCGCAAAATTTAAAAAGAACATTGATGATGCCGTCGACAGCTGAAGTTAGAGGAGCTCTTATTGTATTTGAAGGATGTGATCATAGTGGCAAAACAACTCAATGTAAAAACTTGTTGCAGCTTTGAATGAAAAGGGAATTAAAACGGAAGCTATGCGTTTTCCAGGTAGTTTGAGGCGAACATCAGTTTGCCGCTTTATTTTAAAGTTTTTTATTATGTGATTACTTGCACACCCCTATGAGCAAATTTTTGATGAGGGTCTCAAAATTTGACATAAAGTTTGATCTTGTACTGCTTACATAGTTCTGCCTAATGTCCTGACCAATATAACACTGATAGTGATTAAATGGTCATTCTGTATTCTGATAGGCCTTCAACAATGGGCAAAACCAATACTGCACAGTGTGCTATGCACCTTATCACTATTTGGAAATCAGTCCAAGTTGACCTGAGAATTATCTGCCCACTTGAACTATCATAGGCGGATCCAGGGGGGGCGCCCCCCCTTTCGTGGGAAAATTTGGTAGATTATATAGGGAATCATTGAAGCATGACTGGAGCGGGCCCCCCTTAGGTCAGTCAGCGGGCCCCCTTAGGAAAAGTTCTGGTATTGATGTCATACAACAAGTCTTTCCATTGTGGGTCATGCAGGTATTTTGTATTATGACGCCAAAATTTTATAGGAACCTTTGTTATGTCCAGGAATGGCGAACAAATAGCAATAAGGTGTATTCTAAAAGGCCTGGAAATAACAAATTGGAAACAGTTCAAAGGAAGAATCTAACGGCCAATTTTATGTACAAAAGTTAAACTAAGAATATTAATCAGTACACATCCAACATGCATCCAATGGATTTAGAGTAAAGATGTGATTAACATTTAATAAGTAAAAACATCAACTTCTGCAATGCCAAAATCTTATCACCAAAATATAGGTATCAACAGATTGTTGGACTTAAATGATCATATATGTGTATAACCCTGATAACAATGATATTTAGGTAGGTTTTCATTTAATGATACATTTGTACATGTACAGTAACATGTATAAAAAAATAACCATGGTAACAATACCAATATTTATACTGTCATAAAAAAAATGTTGAATTGACCACTTTTAAGAATATCTAAAAAAAAAAAATCATTGATATTGATACTGATTTATATCTAAATTTAGGAGCTCGGTAACCAACATTACCATACAATTTTGATTGATGATCTCCTGTTTGTAATAAGTTTTCTACTGAGAGTGAGGTGCAATCAAACTTCCAAACCAAATCTTTTTATCAAGAATTTAGTGAAGGATTTGAGAACTGTAAATTCAGAAATTATCGCAATGTTTTATTATTGCAAAAATTTGACAGGTTATCATCATGATCATCGCTATAATTAAAACTCGCATTTTGAATTTTTTTATACGAATCAAACAGGATTTTTCTGAATATCGAAAGAAAAAATTAGATCCACATTTTAGTCAAAAATGACAAATCACTATAATGAATACATGCATAATTTCTGAATTTACAGTAATTTATTTGTGTAAACGTCCTTAACTTAATAATTTTCTAGTACAACATAGATTCTACATGACGTCCTTCAAATGCTATGAGTACACACCCGTGGTAAAATATGAATATATTTCAGGGCTGTTCCCATCGTACTCCCACGTCATATGCTTTTTCATGAATGAGGTGCCAGATGTCATAGAACGATGACCTAAGAATATCAGCATTTTACAGGAAAATACACGCTTGTGAGACCGAAAATCATCACAACAAGGAAACATAAACAAACGATTGCTAAAATGTGGTATAAATGTGATATACAAATGTAAGCCTCTTTTTTTTTATACATATAAGACAAATAGTAAATTATCATTTAATTTCCTCCAAAAACTATCTAAATATGTTATGGTAAATAGTTTAAGCATGTCACTAATTCAGTTTGCTCAGTCCTTTTACTCCTATTTGATAGTGCATTTATTTATGGTAACAGCAAATATTTGCCTCCACCTAGAGTGCTTCGATCCAAAATAATTGCTGTATTTGTCCTATTAGAATCGAAATAATTGATATCCAAGATGTTACTGCAGTATAGAAAATCTCATATGTAACAAATTGTGATAGAAACACTCTGATGGTTCCATGGTGGTAAGAGATGATATATCTATATGTATGTACATGTATTTAATATGTGACACTTTAATAAACTGTTAAAGTTGTTTTTTTAAGTATTTTTGTTGTAGTTGTTGTTGTTACCGTTTTTTATACGACCGCAATTTTTTTAGTTCGTATAATGCTATGGTGTCGTCGTCGTCTGTGTCGTCGTTCGGAGACACATTTGGTTGCTGGACAATAACTTTAGTTTAGTTGAATGGATATCTATGATTTTTTTAAGAAGGTTCAATACCACAAAAGGAAGGCTGGGATTGATTTTTGGGATGATGGTCCCAACCGTTAAGGAATTACCTTAGGGGCCCAAAACAAGCATTTTTCTAGTTTCAGGATATAAACTTGTGTAAAAGTATTTCAATTACTCTAAAATTGTACCACTAGTAGAAAGTTTAGATTCATTTTGGGGGTTACGATGCCAACAGTTTAGGAGTTAATGGCCAAAGAGGAACTAAAAACGAGCTAGATTCCATACTACAAGGGAAAAACGGATATTGAGTTACTGCTACGTAACAAGGGGTATACAAACATGACATTGGGGCCATTTGGGGTCCAATCTTTTTTTAAGGGTTTCACTTTTTTTCAAAATTTTTCAAATTTCAAATTTTTGAAAAGTTTCAAGAAGAAATCTTCAATGCACAATATTGCGCTTCAGATTTGAAAGATCTTTGACCACGTCTATTTTTTGTGTCCGAAATCTATATTATATAAAAAAAAAATTGATCACAATACAAATTCAGTTAGTATCAAACTTGAATAGTGTGTCCAATTTTGCCCCAACTGTTCAGGGTTCGACCTCTGCTGTCGTATCAGGCTGTGCTCAATCACAGCATTTTAAATCAGGTTTTATTGATAGTTAAACAAATGTTAAACGGTTTTTACTTTATCAACTCTTCACAACAAAAAACTCTCTAATTTCTGTTGATGTTCTGGAAATCACGACAACTGTAAATAATTAACATTAGATGTATGTTTCATTATAATACGTTATTTGATTGGCTAACTGCACATCACATGTTATTCCGTAAGCAATTGCATTTAAGAATTGAATGCTCTTTTTTGTAAATTTATTGGGGTGTAAAAGTCGTTTGACCGAAGTAACATTTTTGTATGAAACTCGCTAGGAAGCGCTTCTACTAAAAATGTGCGCACGGTCAACGCTTTTACAACCCTATAAAGTTACAAAAAAAAGCATTCAATACTTATAATTAACATTATTTACCTATAGGATCATGAAAAATGCCTTTTATCAAGTTTTTACTTCATTTACCTGTGCACTTTATTTGGACCTGTGTACATTAATAAATGAAAAGTTGCATTGTGTAATGCAATTGATTAAGGAATATCACGAGATTGCTAGTTAGCCAATCAGAATAACGTTATTATAATGAAACATACTTCTAATGTTATTATTGAGAATGCAATTGCTTAAGGAATAACACGTGATGTGCAGTTAGCCAATCAGAATAACGTATTAAAGTGAAACATACATCTTATGTATTTATTAGACAATAAAATTTATCATTCATGATGACACGAGGTCCTACAATAATGTGCACAGGTGAATTAAATAAAACTTGATAAAATCGTGTTTTCATGATCCTAGCTAAAAAATGTAATTATAAGTATTGAATGCTTCTTTTTGTAATTTTATAGGGTTGTAAAAGCGTTGACCGTGCGTACATTTTTAGAATGAATCGCTTCCGCGCTTCATACAAAATGGACTTCGGTCAACGCTTTTCACACCCCAATAAATTTACAAAAAGAAGCATTCAATTCTTTAATATTAAGAAACTAAATATCATGGAATATAACTTATTCAACTCTTAACCTGCCAGAATGGTCTGATTAATTTTTTACCTGCGAAAAAAAGAAGGAAATCAAATGCTGAACTATTTTAAAGAAATATTTAAAATATGAAATTTGAATATACATAAAGCCTTAATTACATTAAAAATATATTATTAATTGTCAAAACAATTAACAATTGTTTGTGCATTTTATATGTTGATTTTACAGCTGGTCCTAACCATGGAAGATCAACGAAGCTAGTGTACATAAAACGTACCTGACCATTTTTAAGATGGAAAATAGATCGGATACGTCACTTCATACTCATATATCACTTGTTTTTTTTCTTCAAATATATAGCCTTCGATATTTTTTTATATCCAATAACACTTTAAAATTTTAAAATAATATGTATTCTTTTAAACGTATAATTTTAATGTAAAGGTAAATTTTCGAACTTATGCGATATTTGTGGCACATTTACGGGTCTGTAGTGATGGAAATAGCGTCTCCATTAAAAAATCCGAATAGATGATCAACCAAAAAGATTTTTTTTAAACTTCTGTTATTTACAATTTTGGAACCATTCAAACGAGATAAATTGAAAATTATAATTCATATAGTAGAAAGTGTTGTAAAAGAAAGATTTTAGTGTGAAACGTTTGTTATAAATGTTTCAATATGAGACTAGCTGCTTTGCTTGTTCAGTCTATGGTAAAAGTGAGAAGCGTTCCGATAAATTTGGCGCAAAATTTAAAAAGAACATTGATGATGCCGTCGACAGCTGAAGTTAGAGGAGCTCTTATTGTATTTGAAGGATGTGATCATAGTGGCAAAACAACTCAATGTAAAAAACTTGTTGCAGCTTTGAATGAAAAGGGAATTAAAACGGAAGCTATGCGTTTTCCAGGTAGTTTGAGGCGAACATCAGTTTGCCGCTTTATTTTAAAATTTTTGATTATGTGATTACTTGCACACCCCTATGAGCAAATTTTTGATGAGGGTCCTCGAAATTTGACAAAAAGTTTGATCTTGTACTGCTTACATAGTTCTGCCTAATGTCCTGACCAATATAAAACTATTTTTTTTCTTACATTAATTGACACTGATAGTGATTAAATAGTCATTCTGTATACACCTTATCGCTATTCCCGGCTGACCCGTCCGCTTGAACTTTTGACGTCAACAACAATCACTTTTCCATTGTGGCGTCAGACATTTTGTTTTATGACGTCAAAATTTTACGGGAACCTGTGTGATTTCCAGCAATGGCGGACAAATAGCGATAAGGTGTATTCTGATAGGCCTTCAACAATGGGCAAAACCAAGGCGCGGATCCAGAGGGGGGTTCCGGGGATTGGAACCCCCTTTTTTTTGGACGATCAATGCATTTGAATGGGGACATGTAATTGGAACCCCTCCTTTGTCCTGGGTTAGGAACCCCCCTTTTTAAAATGGCTGGATCCGCCCCTGAAACCAATACTGCACAGTGAGCTTTGCACCTTATCACTATTTGGAAATCAGTCCAAGTTGACCTGAGAATTATCTGCCCACTTGAACTATCATAGGCAGATCCAGGGGGGGGGGGGGGGGGGGGGGGGGCTCGGGTCCCCCCCCTTTTGTGGGAAAAATTTGGTTGATTATATAGGGAATCATTGAAGCATGACTGGAGCGGGGCCCCCCTTAGGTCAGTCAGTGCCCCCCCCCCCCCCTTAGGAAAAGTTCTGGATCCGCCACTGACTATTGATGTCATACAAGTCTTTCCATTGTGTCCGCATGCAGGGATTTTGTATGATGACGCCAAAATTTTATGGGAACCTTTGTTATGTCCAGGAATGGCGAACAAATAGCAATAAGGTGTATTCTAAAAGGCCTGGAAATAACAAATTGGAAACAGTTCAAAGGAAGAATCTAACGGCCAATTTTATGTACAAAAGTTAAACTAAGAATATTAATCAGTACACATCCAACATGCATCCAATGGATTTAGAGTAAAGATGTGATTAACATTTAATAAGTAAAAACATCAACTCTCTGCAATGCCAAAATATAGGTATCAACAGATTGTTGGACATAAAATGATCATATATGTGTATAACCATGATAACAATGATATTTAGGTAGGTTTTCATTTAATGATACATTTGTACATGTAACATGTATACAAAATTACCATGGTAACAATACCAATATTTATACTGTCATAAAAAAAATGTTGCATTGACCACTTTTAAGAATATCTAAAAAAAAAATCATTGATATTGATACTGATTTATATCTAAATTTAGGAGCTCGGTAACCAACATTACCATACCAATTTTGATTGATGATCTCCTGTTTGTAATAAGTTTTCTACTGAGAGTGAGGTGCAATCAAACTTCCAAACCAAATCTTTTTATCAAGAATTTAGTGAAGGATTTGAGAACTGTAAATTCAGAAATTATCGCAATGTTTTTATTATTGCAAAAAATTTGACAGGTTATCATCATGATCATCGCTATAATTAAAACTCGCATTTTGAATTTTTTTATACGAATCAAACAGGATTTTTCTGAATATCGAAAGAAAAAATTAGATCCACATTTTAGTCAAAAATGACAAAATCACTATAATGAATACATGCAATAATTTCTGAATTTACAGTAATTTATTTGTGTAAACGTCCTTAACTTAATAATTTTCTAGTACAACATAGATTCTAACATGACGTCCTTCAAATGCTATGAGTACACACCCGTGGTAAAATATGAATATATTTCCAGGGCTGTTCCGATCGTACTCCCACGTCATATGCTTTTTCATGAATGAGGTGCCAGATGTCATAGAACGATGACCTAAGAATATCAGCATTTTACAGGAAAATACACGCTTGTGAGACCGAAAATCATCACAACAAGGAAACATAAACAAACGATTGCTAAAATGTGGTATAAATGTGATATACAAATGTAAGCCTCTTTTTTTTTATACATATAAGACAAATAGTAAATTATCATTTAATTTCCTCCAAAAACTATCTAAATATGTTATGGTAAATAGTTTAAGCATGTCACTAATTCAGTTTGCTCAGTCCTTTTACTCCTATTTGATAGTGCATTTATTTATGGTAACAGCAAATATTTGCCTCCACCTAGAGTGCTTCGATCCAAAATAATTGCTGTATTTGTCCTATTAGAATCGAAATAATTGATATCCAAGATGTTACTGCAGTATAGAAAATCTCATATGTAACAAATTGTGATAGAAACACTCTGATGGTTCCATGGTGGTAAGAGATGATATATCTATATGTATGTACATGTATTTAATATGTGACACTTTAATAAACTATTTTACTTACTAACAGGCTACTGTAACTATAAAATTTCAGATTGCCTTGATGAAATGTTTGAATTGTTTTCTTTGTAGACAGAACAACAACAATTGGTAAAATGATTGATGGTTACCTTAGTAACAAATGTGAAATAGAAGACCATTCAGTTCATCTTCTATTTTCAGCCAACCGATGGGAAATGGTGTAAGTTTGATAATTTGCATGTTACATTTTTTTCAATTTTAATATAGGTTTGCTAATTACAAAGGTTAAGTAAAAACTTTATATACATGTACAGAATAGAATAGAAAAATGTTTTATTGCTAATCACAGCACCCAAAGCTAAGCTGAATAATTACATTAAATTTATTTACAATGATTACATTACAATGATTGTTTTAAACAAATGCCGATGAAAAAATCCATTAGGAAAACAGTACAAATACATTTTTTTTGTAAATCCCCCCCAAAAATCAATTAAGACCAGCAATATGAAGCAGCTGGTAAAGTAACAATAAAAAAATGTATGCTTCTTATTAGAAATAAATGAAATATATACATTTGGATTGCTTTTTAGTTATAAAATGTTATATGTTTGTTTATATATAATTTTTACTAACACTAGGCTGTATGGCATTTTTATTCGGTCAATTACTATTGGCTCCTGGCAGCATATTTCTGTTCATTAAGTGTTGCATTATGCATGTCCTGCTCCATAGCATCCAACATGTACAAATGTACATACATACATGTACATTGTTGTATGTACTTTTGACCAATAGTGTTTTATGATGAATAATGTGTGAATGTAAACAAGTTCATCAAGTTGGTATATAATCATCCATTTGAGCACATGGAGAGTTAAGGTGGTCAGACCCATAGGTTCATGTTCTTTGAAATATTTTAGGATTAGCGATACACTACAGTGCCAACATGTACATGTATCAGCTTGTTACATTTAACCCTTTTAAGACCATATATTTTGTGAATGTTTAGATACCTTTTGTGTCTGAATTGATAAAAAAAAAATTAAATCTTGTTTTATTTTCAAACAGAAATTGCATGAGAAAATTAACATTGTATCTCTTACTACGGTAGATATTATTAAACATCCCTGAATATAGGTCAAAGCTACAATTTGTTGAATCTATTAGTTCACTTGTATTTCAGGCCTAAAATGAAATCCATGTTAGAAGCCGGGACTACATTGATAGTGGACAGATATGCTTTTTCTGGTGTGGCATTTACAGCAGCTAAAGAGGTACTGTTACCTTGTAATGTAAATTTAATTTAAACATGCTCTATTTTGATTATCTCAAAATTTGTTATACAGTATAGACACATACATGAGCATGTAGATAGATATAAGATGTGGTATGAATAGAATAGAATATTTTTATTCACGGGCCAGGAGGGCATATATAGCATACAAACAATATTATTATAAATGATAAAATATGCAATACATTTGTACATAGACAATAGATATATACATGTATGTAACATGTGTAATAAAAAAAATATATATACTACAGGAAATACACTCGACAAAATAATAGCAATATATTATAATTTAATTAACACTTGACATTGGCATTGGTACGAGTGCCAATGAGACAACTCTCCATCCAAGTCACAATTGGAAAAAAGTAAACTATTATTATAGGTCAAAGTACAGCCTTCAACATAATTCCTCATGTCATTAATGCTTTTGATGAACAGTTTCCACTTAAATATTGTTAATTTGTTTTCTTTAAATTAAAAAAAAAAAGTTTTGTGATTCTGAATAAATAAAAATCGACAGTTTCAAAATGTTTTATGTGTAAACATTTTATAATATTTCAGAGACATTTTATATGACGTTTGTTAAATAAAATATGTTATTTATAATAGGGGTTTGATATGAATTGGTGTAAACAGCCAGATGTTGGTTTACCGAAACCAGACAGAGTTATCTACCTTACATTAAGTACAGAAGAGGCAGCAGCTAGAGGAACTTTTGGAAAAGAGAGATATGAACAAACAGAATTTCAACAAAAAGTCTCAACAAATTTTGAAAAGTTGAAAGATCCAACATGGCAGGTAATGTATTTTCATGTGCTGGTAACCATGGTAACCAGCTATTAAAAGTTTTGATTCCAGATTTTTCTCCATTTATAAAATACCAATGCTACTGACAGAGAACATAAGCAGTTAAAATAACTTTTCATCTTATAAAATTAGAAATAGAATTTTAGTTAATAGACTTGCATCAGGATCATACTGTTATATTATCTATACATACAATGTCATGATAGTGATTTCAACTCTGAAGATCAGCTACACACAAACTTGAATTTAATTCATCTCTAGAGGGACAAATTTTTAATCATTTTTTTTTATGGCCCCGCTTTCAGATATTGGGATGATTTTTGGCATGTGAGTTAACCAATCAAGTTTAAGTTTTGTTCTGCTCGGCTAATTTTTGCCAACATTACGGGCTTTGGACTTTGATAAATTGTTGAAAATTACAGTTATACGGACCTTTTTTCTAAATGCTTTCAGATATTGGGCTGACTTGGTATGTGAGCTAACAATGATAAGTTACAGATAAAGTTTAAGTTTTGTTCCGCTCTGCTAATTTTTATTAAAATTAAGGGTTTACAACTTTTCTATACGCCTCCAGATTTTGAGCTGATTTTTTTTTTATGTGAGACTACCATCATGTTTGTGTCCACATGTGTTATTGAAATTGCACATTTTTCAACTTTTGGAGACGGGGCCATTCGTGTCGCTTTGACACATCTAGTTTTTACATCTTTTGACAAGCACATATCTACCAATCAAAGGAAAAGGTGCTAACTGCTCCTAAATATGAAAGTTTCTGACACTGAATTGGTGTAACCTTTGCTCATCAAGAAAGCATTTAAATGAGACAGGTCTTTTATGCACATAGTTTTGGATGCAGTTAGAGTTTTGAATACTCCTGATTTCAATCTGCTGCAGGCATGTGAATTATGAACTATGCATGTGTGTATATTTAAAAATACAAATTAAATTAAGAATTATACTAAGTGTGCATCTACCTTTGGTTGTTTATGAACAACACATATTAATGAAACCATTGATTACATATAAAGAAAATAAGAAAATATGTATTAACAAAAATACCGAGATCCAAGATAAATTAAAAGTTTATATTATATATTGTAGGAAGTTGAAGCTGACAAGTCTATAGAAGACCTACACAGAGAAATTCTAGTGATTACCCAAAACATTATTGAAGAATCTGGTCATAAACCTTTACAACAATTATGGTCAGATGAATAGGGTTTAGGTTGCTAAAATATAAAATAAATTTTAAATAGGGGATGACAAGTTTTTGGGGGGATTAGGGATAAAGGGGGTAAAAAAAAGCACAAATAAAAACTGGATCATGCTGCATGTGCAGTATCAGCATATGCAATGATTCTGCACAGAATTGTTTTACATGTCATATTTGAGGAGCTCAATTATTAGGTATATTGGCCTATCAACACGGCTGGTAATCTACACACGCAGAACATTTGGTTCTGCAATGAAAACCGTGAGAGGATTTTCCGGTTGTGCTTGAGTGGAGTAATTGTCACCGCTTCAAACGGTATGTACATTTCTAAATCGCAATTTTCTTATTCGACTGATCAAAATATCGAAAATCGGAGAATGCTATGCTGTGGTAAATACGTTAACGAAAAGAGATACATGTATCATTTACTGTTGTACGTGGAGGTAAACACCTACAAAATCAGTTGCCGCACGAGAATTTGCCTCAAAAAGTGACATTTAAATTTTAAAATGGTTCTAATTACAGACCTAAAAGTTCAAATTTACTTTTTATTTGGTCAATGGGTATGAATGTCGTTTTAGGCGGCGTGTACGCTGTCCGGTGTTGATCGACATCTTGAAAAATTTTAAAACCTCATATTTTCATTATGACATGCGTGAGGGGATAGGTTATGATTGAGGACATCGTGAATGCGTGAGGGGACGTGAAATCATAATTTTATATCCAAACTATGAGTCTTTGAAAGTTGCATAAATGTGGTCAGATTGTTAATGAAAAAACACATTTGTGTGCATAAACAAAATTAATGAGATAGAATTTTGAAATACATTGTTGGAAGATAGCTATAGGTTTTACGAACAACAAAAGGAAATTTTTTTTTAACGATTTGTTTCTAGCTACAAATAAAAGTTGAAAATTTTCATATTAGCCCAGTATATACTTTTTACGAAAAGAGTTAACTCCCCTTGTATTGCGTATTTTAAAAAAAATGGATCGCGAAAACACAAATTTTGAATATGTCTCCAATAAAGGCAACAGTAGTAAACCGTTGTCGAATTCCATAAATTCGGACTACAAACTAACACTGAGGGAAACACATCAAATATAAGAGGAAAACTACGACACAACAGCAACACAAAATTAAACTTTAACACACACAGAAACGAATTACAATTTAACAATGGCCATTTTCCTGACTTGGCACACGGGACATTTTTAAGAAAAAAAATGGTGGAATGAACCCGTTTTTGTGGCATGCCAAACCTCCAGCTTCTACGGCAATGGTAAATACATCATTTAAAGACAACATTACAAATAAATGATAGAATATATAGGACAGAGAAACACTCCAATTATAGCTAACAAAAGGTACCAGGTTTAAAAAACACTTATACGTCAGACGCGTCCACACAAGGCTTACCAGTGACGCTCAGATGAAATAAGTTCGAAAGCCAAGACAAGTACATTGAGGACCAAAAGTTCCAAAAAGTTGTGCCTAAAACGGCCAGGGTTTCTGCCAAGACCATCCTTGTTATTTCGAATAATTCATAATTTTGTAACCAGTAATGTTTTATAAAATGACTATATAATAGATATACATGATAAAATCTAAGTGGTGACTAACTATACAATAAAAACGGATACATAAAACTACCTAAACCAGCACATAAAAATTCACAGCAGAGTTAGCCAAAACCATAAACGCACAAAGTGATGTAATAATTGAATTTCTTAAACAATATCCCAAAAATATGAAAGACAGAATTCATGATTAATTTTGCAATACAAATATAATATTTATGAATAACAATGAAAACTAGAATTGCTATTGCAAGCAATAGCGGATGTCACCCTTCCCCCCATTGTCACTAAGCGGCAGCCATTTCATAAACTTTTAACAGTGAATGGACATATTTGCATGGCTATACATTTTTCTGTAAATTTTCAGTACATTTAGATCATTTTTAAAAACATGACATTTTTGCTGTTTCCATGGCAACGGCAGCCATTTTGAAAGTTTCAAAGTCAAAAGTCTCATCTATACATGCCAGTTTACAATAATATTAAGTTTCATTAAGTTTGGAGCATTTTGAAAATATTTGACATTTTTGCAGTTTCCATGGCAACGGTGGCCATTTTGGAAATTCCAACTTCAAAAGTCTCATCCAGACTTGCCAGTCTACAATCGTATTAAGTTTCATCAAATTTGGAGCATTTTGAAATTTTTGAAATTTTTTACATTTGTGATGGTTCCTATGGCAACAGAGACCATTCCCAAAATTTAATGGCATATACCACATTGGTACATGGGAGGGACCATACCATCAAAGTTTCGATCCATTTGACCTACCATATTAAGAAAGTTATTGCCACTTTAAGGTTTTTGGACTGTTTTGCATTGTTTCCATGGTAACGGCAGACATTTTCGAAATTCCAACGCCCAATTCCACCTCTACCAATGTTGCTCATCGTTACTGTGAAGTTTTATAAAATTTGGAGCATTTCCATATTTTGGAAATTTTTGGTGTAGTATCCATGGCAACATAGCAGTTCCAATGATTGCCAAAATCATCCCAAAGCAGTATATAGTGGGCACCTACATTGTATTAAAATCTAAAGATTTTAAGGTTAAGCATTCTCAAACAATTCACCTAACTCCAAAATTATATTTTTTCACCATTTTTTCGTTTCCATGGTGATGGCAGCCATTTTTTAGTTCCAAAGTTGCACTGCAACTGGTAAGTCATGGTTCCTTGTTATAGTGCACTATCATTCAGATTGGTTCCTTTGGCTCTGAGAAAACTGCCGGACAAAATTAGGTGGAAGAAAAATAATAATAATAGAGGAAAAGCAATATGTCACCCGACATTGTCGATCGGGTGACATAATTACAATATTAATTAATATTAAGTTGTGGTAGTAGACTATACCGATTATTTGCCTAAATCCACGAATTAGGACACATATTTGAAATTTATTAATCTTTATTTGTCATATAAGTAACATTATACTTGTGACATAAACAAAAGTAACAGAAACAATAAAATAACTGAGTTAAACACACACATATCTATATATATACAAGTAAAAGAAACTAAGAGTCCCCTGTCCTCAGCTCTAAAGACTGTTTTATAAAGGAACCTGTTTTTTTCACTTGGTTTATATTAGAAGGATTTAGTAGGACTACTAGTTTTTCAGTATCAGATAGATTTGGAAACATAGGATTATCTATTGCCATGTCATTAAAAAGTTTTATACGTAAAACATTATTAATTTTAGATATCTGCCCTTCTCAATGAGCAAATTATGGTCACTAATTCTAATTTTTGTAAATAAACGTCTAGTTTCAAAATTGTGATATTTTAGATAAAATTCTTGGTCTTGTTTGACTTTAATATTTTTGTAAAGAAAAAGTTTGTTATTTTCGTTCAAACCATTAATTTTATTTTCCAGTAGTTCTGAATAAAATTTACTTGTAATATTCTTTATTGGTTAGACTTTTATTCATAAAAATAAAACATGGTCATTTATTGTTATTTCAAAATTCTATCTCATAATTTTTATTTATGCACACAAATTTGTTTTTTCATAAACAATCTAACCATATTAAGGCAACTTTCAACGACTGATAGCTTGTATATAAAGATATGATTTCAAGTCCCCTTACGCGTTCATGATGTCCTCAATCAGAACCGATCCCCTCACGCATGACAAAATGAAAATATGAGGTTTTTAGATTTATTAAGATATCTATCAACACCGGACATCGTCCACGCCGCCTAAAACGACATTCATACCCATTGACCGAATAAAAAGTAAATTTGAACTTTTAGGTCTGTTAATAGAACCATTTCAAAATCTAAATGTCACTTTTTAAGGCAAATTCTCGTGGGGCAACTGATTTTGTAGGAGTTCAACTCCACGTACAACAGTAAATGATGCATGTATCTCTCCGTTTAAGTATTCACCGATTTTCAATATTTTGATCAGTCGAATAAGAAAATTGCGATTTAGAAATGTACATACCGTTTGAAGCGGTGACAATTACTCCACTCAAGCACAACCGGAAAATCCTCTCACGGTTTTCATTGCAGAACCAAATGTTCTGCGTGTGTAGATTACCAGCCGTGATCAAAGTCAAATAATTTGTGCATATCTTCCAGGTTATGAAGGGTATCCACATTATGTATGGTAATCAAGTCCTTCAGTTTACCATTAAGGGCTTTTAATTTCTACAATGTTTGTATAAATATTATAACTATGCCCCTCACAGTGTGTACATATTTTGATGTTTTTTGCAAATTAGAAATATCTTAGTGTTGCATGACTTATTAATGTAATTTATATAATATTCTAACATTCAATTTATTATAATCATACATTATTAAGTCTTGATACAATGAGTTTTCTGTGATATTATGTAAGTTATTATGTTGATTACATCATTATACTTTGGAATAAATATTTTGTAGAATTGCATTTGTTAACTATACTAAGTGAAGGTTCAGGTATTCATATAGTTGGATACTGTAATTTAATTTACACGAGATTGTCTCACAGAAATCTTTTTGTCGATCGACCCTTCCACTTTTGTTGCAGAAAGCTCAACATAGGGATAGTGATCGGGCAGCTTTAGCCAACCTCTTACAAGTCCGAAGACCTGAATGCTTCATACTTTGTATATAGATACCTTATGTTACAAAGTTTCCGTCTATCACATGTCCATTTTGCTTGACCTCATTTTCATGGTTCAGTGACTACTTGAAAAAAGAAGTTCAGATTTTTTACTGGGCCATGACCTCATTTCATGGATCAGTAAACAAGGTTAAGTTTTGGTGGGCAAGTCCATATCTCAGATATTATAAGCAATAGGTCTAGTATATTTGGTGTATGAAAAGATTGTTAGAAATAAATACGCTGTATATGTCCAGCTGGCAGGTGTTATATGACTGTGACCTCATTTTCATGGTTCTGTGGTCAAAGTGAGTGTTGATATTTTTTTTCTAATACTATATGCAATAGGTCAACTATATTTGGTGTATGGAAATATTTAATGAAGCATATGTCAGTCTCATCAGTTTTAATTGACCTTGACCCCATATTTATCTGTCTATTGCTCAGTGTTAAGTTATTGTGTCTGGTCTTTTTTCTTACTATTTGTTGTATGGGAGGATTGTGAGATGTATGTCTGTCAGGCAGGTATCATATGACCTTGACCTCATTTTGGTGGTTCATTTGTCAAGGTTAAGTTTGTTTCTTAGATACTATAAGCAATAGGTCAACCATATTTAACACAGATTGATTGTAAGGTGTAAAAGTCTGCCTGGCATGGTCCATCTGACCTTGAACTCATTTTCATGGTTCATTGGTCAATGTTTAGTTTTGGTTAAGTCTGTTTCTTGGAAACTATAAGCAATAGATCAACTATATTTAGTTTATTGAATAATTGTTAAAGGTGTACATGTATTTTTCGTTTGGTTTATCTATACATACCTATAGAATCATTTTCATAATAGCCTGGAAAACCACAATACTTGTGTAGGTAATAATACTTAATCATTTGCCTTTAACTTGTTTGTCATCGGCTATTGATAATAGTTATTTTTCGCTCACTCATTCTGTCAGAGGCCTTCCAATGGAATAAAAGAATAAAGTACATGCAGGTGCAAGAAAAGAAAAAAAGAAAGTTTAAGTATTCCACCTTTAAATCATCACACAAGGTTTAGTCCTCTGCTAGTTATTGGTGTTATTTCATTTATGGGTTTAGAACCTTTTGCGACCCCAAAGTTAAAATACGATAACATGTACGTTATGACAAGTGGGCGTTACAGAAGAACGTTCAATTAATCTGACCCAGTCAAATAATTACCTGAGCGTGCAAAGAAATGGTTTAGTCCACGCTTATATGAAAATGATCCTATATTATATAATAGATGTTGTACCAGGTACCGCAGGTAAGAGCCACTATGGCCCCAGAGAGGGCCCCAGTGAGTACTTGGAAAAGTGAATTGGAAAAGACCAATACAAAATTTGATAATAAGTTGGGTCAAGTGCATGAGAAATTGGATGACATGATGGACCAATTTAGGAAACTCCTCACTCGCCCTCCGGCAAGAAGCCCCTCACCGGGCGGACGGCCAGCTGGCGGAGGATGTTTCCACTGTGGGGAGAGAGGACATTTCAAACGGGACTGCCCAAAATTTAGGGGAAGGTCACCATCAAGAAGCCCATCCCCATATAGAGGGTCTGGGAGGGAAAGTGTATGCTATAACTGCTATAAACCTGGGCATATGCGAAATGAGTGCCCAGATCTGCAGTCAAAAGAGAAAACGGTAACTTTTGCTGACCAATCTCGTATGGCACCAAGTTCGTTAAACTCCAACGGGGCAGCTCCACAGGTCAGAGCAAGCCCCCAAAAATAGAGTTTGGCCTGTCAACAGATGTGCAGTTTAGGGATCAAAATGTAGGGGAAGTAACCTTGGAATATCAGGGCCCAAAATCAGTTTGTCAGGGGAATGAGGTAATGCCCATACAAATACAAGAGGCAGAGGGGTTGTTATCAGTAGAGTCTGAAGGGGAGGGCACCCAGGACATAGAGTCTGTAAATAACCCAGCCCCCGAGTGCCCATTAGAGGATAAGGAGAATGCTTCCTCCTCTGAAGAGGAGGAAGTAATCCAAGACCATGGAGTTGACCGTCACTTGTCAAAAACACTGATATACGTGTTGCGGCATGGTGCCAGTAAATGGGGACTCAAGGTTCTCCCTGGGGGATTCGTGTATGTTGATGAGCTCCTGTCGGGGCACCCAGGATTGTCAGGGTACACTCTCAAGGAGCTCACCCGTCTGGTTGAGGTAGACGTGGACAAACGTTTCACTTTAGAGAGGGACCAAGATCATGGTTGGTGGAAAATAAAGGCAAACCAGGGGCATTCCATTGAAGTGGGATCTTTTGGTATGCCCTCAGTAGAGGAAAATACTGTTGCCCATGCCTACCACTACACAACCATGCTTGCCTGGGGGGATATAGAAGAGGAAGGGTTGAGACGGATGAATAGGCAGCACATTCATCTATTGAGTGAGGTACCCCTACCTTCAAACCTCATTGGGAAGTACAGATAAAGATAGATGTACCAAGGGCTCAGGCCGAGGGTTACGAGTTCTATTGGACACCCAGTAGGGCTATATTATGCTCGGGTAACCAGGCAGGGGTCTTGCCCGTCAAGCTCTTTAGGGAGGTTGTTCATCTAGACTCTGGAGAACAAATCAAATTTGGACCCCTTATTGTTCAGTCAGTGCTTACCCAAGATCAGGGGGACCCTGGGGGTGAGGAGAGGGGAGAAATACCAGGGAGCTTATGGTTTGAACGCGAAGATACAAGCCTGGCAGCAGTAGCTATGGCCAGTTATGGAGAACCCCAGGGTAGCTGGGACTCCACTGAAGACCATAGCCCTCCCAGAGCGGTAAGAACCATTGATACTGACCTGGAAAATAATGAGGAAGCCCATAACAGTGGGGCCTCCTCTTCAGAGGGGGAAGCAGACACCACATTGGTTGATGAGGAAAATGATTGTGAAATTGTCACTGTCTGTCAGCTCCGTTCTGGGACAGTATTTAGGGTACCCATAAAAGTTCAGGGGCAGAGTTTGTTTGCTGTGGTGGACACTGCAGCAGAAGTGACCCTAATATCAGAGGAGGTATACAGGTCCCTAAAGTCTGTGCCCCCATCCTCAGGGAAGTCATCATGAATACAGCAGGAAAGGGGATGCAAATGAATGGGTATGTTGTCGGGCCCGTGAATTTGGAACTGGGTTCCAAACTCATACAAACAAATCTGTATGTGGCCCCTATAGAGGACGACATGCTGTTGGGTTTCGACTTATTAAGGGCACATTGCATCGACTTGCAAATGTCAGATGGACAGCTGCGGGTAGGAGACGAGGTCATACCCATGACTATGGGTAAGGTCGGGCAGGCACCAAGGGTAGCTAACGTGACAATCCGTGATAAAGTTACGGTGCCGCCCAATTCAGTGATGAAGCTCAGCTGCCAGGTTAACTGTGAAATGCCCAGTTATATTGTCGAGGCAGGCAGCCCCTCTGGTCTTTTGGTTCCCCGCACTTTACATGCGGCGGGGAGCCAACCAGTAGTATGTCTGATAAATACTTCAGATAAGCATGTACATGTGCGTCAGGGGGAATTAATTGCCCAGGCGGTAGAAGTTGAGAAAATAGAAGTCCCGGCAAAGGTACGTGTAGTAGGTACAGGGGGGGGGGTACTGGCCCAACAGAATCTGACCAGGGAGTCCCCGAGCACCTCAGAGATCTCTTTGATCGCTCGAAGACACTACTGGGAAGCCAAGAGCAAGAAGCCCTGGCATCTCTGTTAAGGGAGTATGGGGATGTCTTTGCAGCAAGTGAGTTTGATTTGGGGAATTTTTCGGCCATTGAACACCAAATTGACACTGCAGGACACCCCCCAATAAAGCAACGAATGAGGAGAACCCCTATTGGGTTTGCTCAAGAGGAGGAGACCCACTTAAAGAAAATGTTGGAGGCAGGGGTCATTCAGCCTTCAGTTTCTGAATGGTGCTCTGCCCCGGTACTGGTAAGAAAGAGGGACGGGGGGGTCAGGTGGTGCATTGATTATAGAGCTTTAAATTCTACCTGTGTAAAAGACGTATTTCCTCTAGCTTTAGTAGAAGAGTGCCTGGATACCCTTGCAGGGAATCGGTGGTACTCTAAGCTGGACGCTAACTCAGCGTATTGGCAAGTGAAAATCAAGGAGGAGGATAGGTCAAAAACCGCATTTATTTCAAAATACGGCCTTTTTGAGTTTGCCAGGATGGCATTCGGGCTCTGTAATGCCCCAGCTACTTATGCCAGGGTCATAAGCTTGGTTCTAAGGGGGTTAACCTGGGATATAGTGTTGGCCTTTCTGGACGACATTTTGGTTCTGGGAAAGGATATAGCTTCTCATTTGGCCAACCTGAGGGCGGTCTTACAGCGCTTTAGGGAATACGGCCTCAAGCTTAAGCCAAAGAAATGTGAACTGTTTCAAGAACAGGTAGAATTCCTGGGCAGACTAGTAAGCAGGCAGGGTATGAATATTGGCCCAGGCTATATAGAGGATGTGAAGAAATGGCCAACCCCTCACAATACTAAAACGGTAGAGCGTTTTCTGGGGTTCGCCAATTATCACCGTGCTTTCATTGAGGGGTATTCTAAAATCGCAGTTCCCCTTCAAGATGTTACAGGCAAAAGGTCGTTCACATGGGGGGAAAAACAGCAGGAGGCATTTGATAAACTGCGGGAGGCTCTCACCTCTGCACCCTACTGACCCTGCCCAATACCTCTGATCCATTTATCCTAGATACAGATGCCTCAGACTATGCAATCGGGGCAGTCTTGTCCCAAGTACAAAATGGGGAGGAAAGGGTAGTTTGCTATGCCAGTTGTACTTTAACTCCAGAGCAACGGCGGTATTGCACCACCCGGAAGGAGCTCCTGGCCGTAGTACGCTTCACCAGACAGTTCCGGCACTACTTGCTGGGAAGGAACTTTGTAGTCCGCACAGACCACAGTAGCCTCACCTGGCTGCTTCGCTTTAAGCAGCCCCAAGGGCAGCTGGCCAGGTGGCTCGAGGAGTTGAGCCAATATCACATGGAGGTGCGACATAGGGCGGGCTCCAAACACATAAACGCGGATGCCCTGTCCAGAATGCCTGTTGACTCTCCATGTCAGGACTTTAAAACCGAGGTCAACTTGGCAACCCTGCCCTGTGGGGGTTGTCCATACTGTGCAAGGGCTCAAGCACAGTGGTCTAAATTTATGACTGATGTGGATGACGTGGTCCCATTGGCATCCAAAGGAACAGGTGTGGGGAAACGGTCTGTAAACGAAATACTGGTCACTGGCCAAAATTCTGATGAGGTTGGGTTTTTAGATGAAATACCGGTTGCCGATCCAAAACCAGCCGATGAGGGTATTTGCATATCACGAGTGACAGTGGCCACGGTGGGTAGAGATGTGGTGATAGTCCCAGATGACCCAGAATGTTCCATCCGGGTTGTCCAAGATGGGCTTGGGGTGGTTTTAGGGAAATATTCTGTTGAACAAATTTGTGACGCACAGAGCAAAGACCCGGAATTTAAGTGGCTCACTGAGTGGCTTGACGATAACAGTTGTCAACCTGCTCAGGGGGACCTGTTTCGAAGTAGCCAACCGGCAAAATTTTACTGGACAATCAAGGAGAGGTTCAGTAGGGATGAACGGGGAATGATAATGTATCATGCAAAAGACGGAGAGGGAAATAGGTTGCTGGTGCCCCGAGAATGGAGGAGGGACATTATGGAATTATGCCATGACATCCCCTCAGCTGGGCACCAGGGCATGACTAGAACCCAAGAAAGAGTAAAACAGTTTTACTACTGGCATGGGCTTAAAAGGGACTTGGAGGGCTATGTGGCAAGTTGTACGGCATGTAACCAGAGCAAGAAACCGAATAAGACTGCAAGGTGTCCAATGACAATGTTTCACGCTGGGGCTCCTATGGAGAGAGTGCACCTCGATTTTGTAGGGCCCCTACCAAAGTCAGACAGAGCAAATGAACACCTGCTCATGATTGTAGATCAATTCAGCAAGTGGGTGGAGTGTATCCCCCTCCCCTCTCAGACGGCTGAAGTCACGGCAAGGGCGGCTGTTAACGATTTTTTCTGTAGGTTTGGGTATCCATATGAAATATTTACAGACCAAGGCCGTAATTTCGAGAGTTTACTCTTCCAATCAGTTTGTGAATTGCTCCACATCCACAAGGCTCGGACCACCCCATATCGCCCTTCTGCTAATGGCCAGGTAGAGAGATTTAATCGAACCCTCCTGGCCTCCATCAGGTGTTTTGTGGGTACCAATCAGAAGACTTGGGACTTACACATTCCCCAATTAGCGGGGGCAATTAGGGCATCAGTGAATCGATCCACCGGGTTTACCCCCAATCGCCTCATGTTGGGCAGAGAGGTAAACCTCCCTGCTGAGTTAATGTTCAGGCCACCAAAAACGGGGCAACCTCCAGACCTGGCCGGGTATGTGGGTGACTTAGAAGAGGCTCTAAGGTCTGCCATGAAATTGCGAGGGCAAACCTCAAGACCTCCCAGCTTAGAGCTAAGCAAGCATACGATCTTAGGGTAGTTGCTCGTCAGTACAAGGTAGGGGATGTTGTCTATAAGCTGGACACAGCTTCACTGCCAGGGAAGTGCAAAAAGCTAAACCCTATGTGGAGGGGGCCAGGGGTCATCCTAGCAAGAATCTCGCCTTACCTGTATAAGGTAAAAATGAAGAAAGCCCTCACCACGGTGAACCATGACCGTTTGAAGCTGTGTAGGGATAGGGAGCTACCGGTATGGGTCAATCGGGCAATAGAAGAGCTTCAAAATGGGGGTGTGGCCCAAGCAATGCAACCTAACAACCCAGTAACCCCTTCACAAGATAATGTTCAAGATCCTGTCAGGGTGGACCAGGTGCCCCCCACCCTACAATCAACTGAGGGTAGAAAAACAAATGCCTCAGGAAGTACTGGGGCACTGTACTGCACTTGCCGAGGACCTTATACGGGAGAGTTTATGATCTCCTGTGACAGGTGCAGTGAGTGGTACCATGGCAGGTGCGTGGGAATCTCTCCACAGGAGGCGGAAGAATGGGGAGAACCAGGACTACATATGCTCTGGTTGTAAGATAAAACCAGATCCACCGCACGTTAGTCTGAACCCTACGGGACTGCGCAGGTCAGCCCGTAGGAAGGGTTCAGAATAGGGTGCTGTTATGATGCTGTTGTTGTACATAAGGAGTCTTTAAGTCATTGTAAATAGTTTCAGATATTGTAAATAGGGAGGCAACTATTTAACTACATTGGTATCTAGTTAGATAGCTGCTATATTGAACGACGAGGCCAGATGTAATTAAGTTGGGCCTTCAAATGTTGTATTTTTTGTATTTGCAGAAAAGACATGTCCAGTGACGAGGGGAGTTCAGGAGGCAGCCCAAAAAGAAGTTGGGCTGCCGAGGAAAAGAAAGAGCAGAGAGAGGTAAGCCCCAGGGGACGACACCACGATAGGGTCCCCTCAGTTGAAAGGGTTGTCCCAAGCCAGGTTGATGCAAAGGGTCAGGATGGGGAGTTCGAAGCTAAGGTCCCAGGAAAAGACATCTCTGGGGACCACAGGGACTCCTCCCCAAAGGCTAGGGATACGGGTTCTGGGCTAGTTAGGGGCACCAGGGATGGGAGCCATGATTCCAGGGCCCGGTCAGGTAGCAGGGAGGACAGAGTTAGGGACCCCAGTGGAGGAAGGAGCCGCTGTTCCGTTTCCAGGAGCACTCCAGGGGCCGCTGTCCCGATGGCTAGGGACACCCCTGTGGGCATTCCAACCGACCGGGATGCTCACAGCGCGCCTCCACTGGGTAGGGGTTTTCAGGGGCGTAAGGAGACCACCCAAGAAAGGAAGAGAAGAAGGAGTCGACAGAAAGAGCGACAAGTCGAAGAGACAGCCAGGCTGCAGAGGGCACTAAGGGAGGCCCAACAGAGGCGGACACCAAACTCGTTCCAGGGAGGAGGAAGAAGGGACACAGGGGTGTCGTGGCAAAGGACACCCCAACATAACTACACGCCCACTGGGACAGGGGTGTCAGGACAAAGGACACCCCAGAAGTATAACACACCGAGAGGGACTGGGGTGTCGGGTTATATGACACCCCAGGGAGGCTGTCAGACGAGGAGGACTGGGATGTCAAGTCAAGGGACACCCCAACAAGACTACCAGCCGAGGGAGACTGGGGTGTTGGGCCAAGGGACACCCCAAGGAAACCAACAAGCCAGGGGGGCTGGGGTGTCAAGTCAAAGGGCACCCCAACCAGACTACAAGCCGAGGGAGACTGGGGTGTCAAGTCTAAGGACACCCCAACCTGACTACAAGCTGAGGGAGACTGGGGTGTCAGGCCAGAGGACACCCCAAGGACCTACACTGCCAAAGTTGATGGACATCCCCACCCTACAGCAGTGCCCCATCCAGGGTTGCCCCATAAGGGCATTGGATATTCAGCCACATGTGATGCTGGAACATGTGGCTGAAGTATTCGGAGAACAACGAGACCAACCAAGGGCTTCCCTCGCTCCAATCAGGGTAGCAGCACTACAGGCACAGGCCTGGATGCTAGTGGGTGGGGACCTAGAGGATTTGGTCACCCATGTGAATAGGCTGGAGATAACACGGCCCCACATCATTGGGCAGGCAGTCCAGGGGCAGATGGAGGAGGTATGCCGGGAAGGGGGACGACCAGTTCCCCCATACTTCTCAACAGCACCGGTCAACTCTCCTGGAGCCCTCATTGACTGGAGGGTCCAGGCAGCCATAATGGGGGAGTTGGGAGACAGGGCGGATGCGTTTAGGGGAATGTTTAGGCTGCAAGGTCCCCGGGCAGCCATGGGGTCCTCAGCAGGCCAGATAGGACAGGCAGAGGGGGGAATAGATCCGTTGAGGTCCCCCTCCGACTCCCCTCCAGGAAAAAAACTATTTGTGGACAGTGCAATCAGGAGTCCAACACCTCCCGCATTTGACTCCCACTTCCATTTAGATCGGGGGTGGAGGCAATGGAGGATGAACGGGAGGATGGACCGGCAACGGTTCATCGAGATGCGCCTTCCCACCCCCCCAAGAAACCCAGTGGACCTAGTAGGAGGGGTTATGGTGTATTGTGACCCAGGGACATGGCCATCTGCATTGGCATTGCAGGAACCCCCTGGAGGATCACCCTGGGTCACAGCAATAGGAGTCCACCCCAAAAAGGCCCAGCAGCTGGACGATAGTTCGTTCGACAAGATGGAACGGCTGCTGGGGTTGCCTGGGGTAAGGGCCATTGGAGAAGTTGGGTTGGACCAGAGCCAGCGGGACCCACCTCTTCAAAGGCAGGTTAGCACCCTAAGGTGGGTCCTAAATTTGTGCAAGGGGAGGCCAGAGGTTCCCCTCATTCTCCATATTAGAGGGGCTCCAGAGGATCGCCATAGTGCGGAGGCGCACCTGAAAGCCCTAACAATAGTCCGGGAGAGGGTGGACCCTCAGCAGAGGATCCATCTCCATTGCTTTGATGGGGGCAGGCAGGAAGCGAGGCGTTGGAGGGATGCCTTCCCCAATGTCTATTTTGGGTATACGGGGGAGGTAATCCGGTTTGACCAGGAACAAGGGCAAGTGGTGTCGTCCCTCCCCCTAGACAGGATACTACTGGAGAGTGATGCCCCCTATTTCAGGCCATCATGGGTGCCCAATCACAGCCATGGGCATCCCCAGTATATTGCCGAGGTGGCAATGGGACTTTTGGCCTTTAGGTCGGGGGACACCCTTTGGGCATTGCTGGAGGCCATCACCAGCAATGCACGAGTTCTGTATAGGGTGTAGGTAGTGGGAGCAGTTTTCGTGTACATAGGTGTAGATATCTGTAAACTTGTCCAGAGAGGATAGTTATTTTTGGTGTAAATATCTGTAAACTTGTCCAGAGAGGACAGTTAATTTTAAGTTCGTTTTGTTAAATTTATTAAAGTAACTTACTAGCCCCACCTATATTTTGTAATCAAGGGGGCATCACCAAGGATATGAGGGGACTGGGATCGTTGCTGAAAGGGGTAAGGGACTGGCTATACGTTCCAACAGGGTTAACTTAATTTAGCAATCTCGAAAAGAAAACGAATAATTAGTACCCTTGTCTAATCTGGGCCCCTCTCATCTGAGGGGGCCCACCTGGAAAATTCACTATTATTATTTTGGACAATTTGGCAATAAATAAAAAAAAAAAAGAAAATTCTATACTTACAACAAACATATAAAACTGGGGGGAGTGTAGTATTCGTTGGTATTAAGCCAGACCCTGCCGGAAGTGCACGATCCCATGATGCCTCTCTCTCTCTCTTTCCGGAAACATAATCTACAAGACTAACAGAAAATCCAAAGAGACAATCTGCCTTGCAGAGACACAGACAGATACAATCAAGCTTCTTGGGTTAGTTTCATATTTACTCGGGATCACAACAGGCCTTTGTATAAGAACAAGTATATCTGGAATAAACTTTATTAATAAAATATAACATTTATCAATATAAAACATCTTATGAAAATAATGGAACTATGGGAAAAATGCAATGTGGAAACATGAAACTAACAACATTTTCTTAAATCTTGTCAAATAAAACTATTAAACAGTAAACATGTAATGATGACTTTATAATGCCGCCTTAACAATTTTGCTACACATAATGTTAAAATAAGAAATAGTTGTAAATTCTGAACCATGTTTGATTAATTGAGCTATGACCAAAACCTTATTTTACTGCATCTTCTAAAAATCAAACTCAAAACTGTATCAAAAATATAAACTGTGTTGATGAATGTACAAAAATACACTAAAAATATACTAAATGCCATTTTCGTCTTCAAAAAATAAAGTAAAAAAATATATAGAATTAACTATTGCAGTATCATATTTCACAATACAAATATTTCATTTAATAATGTTTTTTTGTCAATGTCATAAAAATTTGAAATATGGTTACACAAAGGTTATAAACACAAAAATACAGTTTTAACGTAGAGCAGTTTTAAAAATAATCTATTTCAGCTCAAATAATTGTAAAGACCCAAAAAGTATACTAAAAATTTAACAAAGGGCCTTGACCTTGGATGACAACAGTAACATTGATTCAGGGAAGCATATAATTTGTGAGTCATTCAAAGGGTAAATATTTCTTTTTTTATAATGCAATATGTTTTGCTAATAATTGGGTATCAAGTTACCCTTTCATGTCGTTTGTACACGTCAATTACATATAGCACTAAGACATATACAAACATGTATACTAGAACAATTCTTCATCAACTTCTTTAAACTATATAAAAAATATTCTTGCAAAATTATTTGAATATACCAAAGCAATCTATATACACATTATTACTGCAACTGCAATTCTGTATTTACTAAAGTGTGTAAAGCATTCAGAGTTTCTATCTCATTAACCTTTGCAAAGAAAAATCAGATTCCAATACAATTAGGCTGCCTCAATTTCATTGACCATTTCTGTCTGGTCTGATTTACATTCCACAGACTCCTCTGTAACTTTATTTTCTGATTCATCCTTCTTATGAAGCTCTGTAGAATCATTTGTTTCAATACTGTCCTCCACAGTATTTCCTGTTTTGTTTGTGTCTTCATTCTCTCCATCTTCCATTTTAGCATCAGTTATCTTTTCATTAGATTCTGTTTCCATTAATTCAACTTTTTCCTTCAATTCATTATTTCCTTTCATTGTAGTTTTCTTCTTTGGTTCATCTTTTAAATTTTGTTTAGCATCAGACACATCCACACTTGAACCAGTTGCATTTTGATCACATTTTCCATTTGTATCTTTATCAGTTGATTTCAGCTCATTCAAATCTCCTGATATATTTTCAGCCTCTTCATTTTTTTCAGGGGCGTCTTGTCTTTCGCTCTTTATCTTTTTCTGAATTTCATCTTTTCCATCTTGTGTTGTAATTTCATCACTCTATGAAGAAGATTGTGAACTACTGATCTGACTAGCGGTTTCATCAGAATCAAAACCAGAGTCCTCTGTTAAACTTTGTCCATCACCCTGCAACAATAGAAGTTACAATAGAATGCTATTAAAATTACATTTGGTGGGGAACTATCCACTATTGATTTCTGTTTATTTTTGTAAGTTTTAAGCTGACATGTATGTGTTTTCAATCACCTTATATTTAAAAATTTAACACATACAGATTTCTTTCTTTCTTATGATAATATTCAGCTCTGTGACAAACTTATGGTCTTTATTAATTTCTTACATATTCCTTTATTTGGGATAAAAATAAGAAGATGTGGTATGATGGCAATTAAAACTCTCCACCAGAGGCCAAATGACATAGACTTTAGCAAACTAGATGTCACCGTTAGGCCTTAAAGAACGAACATTTGACAGTGAGTATGATTTTGAACACTATATAAAGGTAAGTAAAATGATCATAAATATTTCTACATTCATAGTTTTTTTCACCTCAAAAGTCCATGGTGGTGGTGGTTGATCGGTGCATCTTCTTAAAGCAAATTTCCACACCAAAAACCCAGACTGACCAGTTGTTGACCAATATTTCTCTACAGTGTATAAACCTAAAAAATAAATAATGTACAAATATTTTTATGTATATCTATATATTCAGTTTAGGTTAAAACAAAATTTAAGTGTTTCATTCTTTCAACATAACAAAGAAATGAATATTTCAACTTTGTCATCATGAAGCTGTAAACAATACATTCTCTGGCCTTTGTTAGTCTTGTATGATTTTAATTTTAGTTAATTTATGTTTCGAAGTTTAGTATGACGTCCATTATCACTGAACTAGTACACATTTTTGTTTAGGGGCCAGCTAAAGTACACATCTCGGTGTGTGATTTTCTCGCCATTGGTGGCCTTGGGCTGTTTTCTCTTTAAAACATTCCCCAATTCCATTCTCAGTTATATATGCAGGAAGGTATACAATATATATATACAGTTTGTGTCTAGGTCACCATGGAGCTATAAGCACTTTTAAAAAACAAACCATCATATCTGTATCCATCCTCTGGATCAAATTGACTGAACTGCTGTAGTTTATATCCCCTAATCACTCTGACTGGGTTTCCAGTTTCAACGTTACGACTCAATGCAAGATTCCCACGGGTCAGTGTCTGATCTTTAGACTGTGGTGCTGTTCTCAAGTTCTATAGAAATGTAAACTTTGTAATTACTGATGTTTCTTTCTTTCAACATAACAATGAAATGAATATTTCAACTTTGTCATCATGTAGCTGTAACCAATACATGTTATATATGAGTACCTTTGATTTGTTAGCTGTCCCTTTCAATGAGATGCACATAACTACACTGTTTTTAGAAGTTGAACTGAAGTGATGGTGCTTATTTTCAATAGTATCAGTACACTTAAGGGAATACGATACAGTTACAGGGGAGGTAATGACGTTGCTAACGTAAAATGTTATTTTTGCGACGTCAAACTGTGACATATCGGGAAAAGATGCATTTTTTTACTGATTTTTATCATTCAAACAGATTTAATTTGAAAACGAGTGCATGAACCCCTATTTTTTAAAACGACATTTTGTTTCATTTTGCAGGGAGATTATGTGGACCAAATTTTATAAAACTGTCAATACCGCTACATTGACAACAACACTTAAGTAAACTGCATCTTTTATTGTCGACATGTTTCGCCGATTAGATCGGCTTCATCAGGACAAAGTATACAAAATTAGAACCCTGAAGTACAAAAAAACGGTATCATGTATGTGACGTCATAATTGTCCATTGTTGAAGTTGCTATGGGATACTCTATATCATTATGTAATGTTGAACAGAAAATGAATCAAACATAGTACAATGCAAATGAAGTTACTAAATTTAGAGTTAATCTATAATTTTTCGAATTGTCTTTAACTTTAAAATGGTTGTAAACTATTATAACGGTAAGTGTATAAATAAAATGTGTTTTTAAATAGAAATTAAATTTGTGTAACATGAATGTAAGTACAATGTCAGTGTACAGTTTTATAAAGTTTCTTCCTAATTTGGACAACACTTATAGGGCACACCCCTACCACTTCGACTGGGTTCCCTTTGGCCGGAGGTACTACTTCCAATCGCGTCGGGAATGCCGTAAAGTGGTTTACTGTCGCAAAATTTCTTGGCAATGTTGGTTGAACTGGAAATGGTGGTGGGAAGGATTTATGTTCTTTGTATCTTACTTCTTTTAACTTTAATTTCCTGCAGGTTTTAAATAGTACTGGAAATCTATCTTGGCTGTTTTGTGTCATCTCCATTTATTTTTGAAAGATCCTTTTTAAGGTTTCACACTAAAATAATTTTACATTTAATTTTCTGATGGCACAGAATGATGGTACATATAAATCTTGATATATTGGCCGTCCTGTTGTAGGAATGTAGTCCTCTGTTTGTTCTTCATATAAGTTTCCTTTTGTTGGGTGGTTTCTTGGCAGTAATTGATGGTATCAGTTGTTTGTTGGCTTCTTGGAATTCTTCGTTCTTGCTCGGTATAGAGATGGCCGTGGGGTCGGCGCTGTGTGGTATAGGCGGATCCGTGGATGCAGGGGTTCAGATGGAATATCAAAAGATAAATAAAGAGCTGCTGAACCAACGCCTCTTATGTTTTGTGCTGGTAGAGTTCAGGACAACATGTAAACATAGAGGGAATGGTTGTTTTAACAATTATAGTTTATTTCTGAATTATAGTCATATTTTTTACCTTTTATTTTCCCTGTAAAATTAAAAAAGAATATTATATTCTGCTATTAAATCAAGGAAAACGTGCAAAAATTTTCTATATCTTATAAATATTTGGTAGGATAATGTATTTTATTAAAAACAAATAGGAAAAAATGTGTACTAAAATGAATAAATATTTCAATTTATCAACAAATATTTTCAATTATTGGTACATTCTGAAAAAAAGGTGAAAAGAAAAATAATGAAACTAAAGATTTAATAGAATAAATCTCATTTGAATATCTTTTAATTTATTCAACTTATTTTTTTTTTAAATTTCAATCCAATACACTGTTTCAAAATTTAGTAAAATATAAAATTGTCCAATTAAATTTAACAACTAGAATATAAATGCAACTGTTCAGTAGCCATTGAACAACAACACCTGTTACAACTTCAACCAGAAACACTATCTATTGACTATGAGACAGCAACACAAAATGCAACACAGACAGTATGTCCAGGGGTAACCGTGAAAGGCTGCTTCTTCCACTTTACCAAGTGTATATGGCGAAAGGCACAGAAATATGGACTACAGTCCTATTATAAAGACTAGAGGCTCTAAAGAGCCTGTGTCGCTCACCTTGGTCTATGTGCATATTAAACAAAGGACACAAATGGATTCATGACAAAATTGTATTTTGGTGATGGTGATGTGTTTGAAGTTCTTACTTTACTGAACTTTCTTGCTTCTTACAATTAAATCTATAATGAACTTTGCCCATTAGTAACAGAGAAAAATATTTGGTAAAAATTTACATAAATTTACCAAATTAATGAAAATTGTTAAAAATTGACTATAAAGGGCAATAACTCCTTAAGGGGTCAATTGACCATTTAGGTCATGTTGACTTATTTGTAGATCTTACTTTGATGAACATTATCGCTGTTTACAGTTTATTGCTATCTATAATAGTATTCAAGATAATAACCAAAAACAGCAAAATTTCTTTAAAAATTACCAATTGGAGGGCAGCAACCCAACAACCGGTTGTCCAATTCATTTGAATATTTCAGGGCATATATATATTGACTTGATTAACAATTTAACTCCTTGTCAGATTTCCTCTAAATGATTTGGTTTCCGAGTTATAAGCAAAAAACTACACTTTACCCCTGTTCTATTTTTAGCTGTGGTGGCCATCTTGGTTGGATGGCCAGGTCATCGGACACATTTTTCAAACAAGGTACCCCAAAGATGATTGTGGCCAAGTTTGAATTAATTTGGCCCAGTAGTTTCAGAGGAGAAGATTTTTGTAAAAGATAACTAAGATTTACGAAAAATGGTTAAAAATTTACTATAAAGGGCAATAACTCCTAAAGGGGTCAACTGACCATTTCGGTCATGTTGACTTATTTGTAAATCTTACTTTGATGAACATTATTGCTGTTTACAGTTTATCTCTATCTATAATAATATTCAAGATAACCAAAAACAGCAAAATTTCCTCAAAATTACCAATTCAGGGACAGCAACCCAACAACGGGTTGACCGATTCATCTGAAAATTTCAGGGCAGATAGATCTTGACCTGATAAACATTTTTACCTCGTGTCAGATTTCCTCTAAATGCTTTGGTTTTTGAGTTATAAGCCAAAAACTGCATTTTACCCCTATGTTCTATTTTTTGCCGTGGCGGCCATCTTGGTTGGTTGACCGGGTCACGCCACACATTTTTTAAACTAGATACCCCAAAGATGATTGTGGCCAAGTTTGGATTAATTTGGCCCAGTAGTTTCAGAGGAGAAGATTTTTGTAAAAGATTACTTAGATTTATGAAAAATGGTTAAAAATTGACTATAAAGGGCAATAACTCCTAAAGGGGTCAACTGACCATTTCAGTCATGTTGACTTATTTGTAAATCTAACTTTGCCGAAGATTATTGCTGTTTACAGTTTATCTCTATCTATAATAATATTCAAGATAATAACCAAAAACAGCAAAATTTCCTCAAAATTACCAATTCTGGGGCAGCAACCCAACAACGGGTTGACCGATTCATCTGAAAATTTCAGGGCAGATAGATCTTGACCTGATACACATTTTTACTCCATGTCAGATTTCCTCTAAATGCTTTGGTTTTTGAGTTATAAGCCAAAAACTGCATTTTACCCCTATGTTCTATTTTTAGCCGTGGCGGCCATCTTGGTTGGTTGACCAGGTCACGCCACACATTTTTTAAACTAGATACCCCAATGATGATTGTGGCCAAGTTTGGTTCAATTTGGCCCAGTAGTTTCAGAGGAGAAGATTTTTGTAAAAGTTAACGACGACGACGACGACGGACGCCGGACGCCAAGTGATGAGAAAAGCTCACTTGGCCCTTGGGCCAGGTGAGCTAAAAATGAAGACATTACTTAACTGATACGACGAGCCACAGTACTACTGGTACCTCTTATTCCACCCCACCTTGTTGACGATGTTTGGCTAAACACTTTAGAAGACATTGAAGAAACTGAAAACATACCCGCTACAACTTCATTTACAGATTACATGACAGAGTTTTGGGTTGAAAACTACCGCTTTCTATGGAACCACTATTACACAGAGGGACCCTGCACCATGCACAAATCACCTGGAAGGATGGCACAACAAACATAAGAAGCGACTCAAACATGCCCACCCAAACATCTACGAGATCTGAAATGAGCTACTGAAAAAGACAAAGGCACTAACAGAATGCAACATTAACCAGTATGCAGCAGGAGGAACCCGCCCACCTTAAAGACGACCATACAGAGTAATAGACACCAGACTCATATATAGATACCAACAAGGACCCATCAACGTGGTAGATTACTCTGACGCAACATCCCATCTTCTCCATTCAAAAAAACAACCTGAATATCTAGAAAACACTTACAAACTATATACCTAAGTTGGAACAGACTATACAATTGTATGCTCATTAAACCTTTTGTCTTTTTTGTTTTTTAACTAATAGATAATTGGTAAAATTAAAAGTGGGCAAACCAGGAGTAAACCTTCACCTTCATGTGCTACTTTTTGAGTTAAATGAGGTCGAAATTTTGTATATTTGCTCAAAATTCGGATTTGTGGCCGTATTTTTCCTTTCGAAAGAAATACATATTTTTTTGTTATAAAAGAAAAACAGAAACTGTTTTTTGTTAAATACTTTGTAATTTCTGTATTTTATAAGTATTCTAAAAATTTATGCATTTTTTATTCAGAAATAACTCATATTTATCAAATGGTCATGAATTGAGAAAAAAAACATCATTTTTTTGCTGTATATTTACCAAAATTAAAAAAAAATTGCACTATTGACAGTTTTATAAAATTTGGTCCACATAATCTCCCTGCAAAATGAAACAAAATGTCGTTTTAAAAAATAGGGGTTCATGCACTCGTTTTCAAATTAAATCTGTTTGAATGATAAAAATCAGTAAAAAAATGCATCTTTTCCCGATATGTCACAGTTTGACGTCGCAAAAATAACATTTTACGTTAGCAACGTCATTACCTCCCCTGTAACTGTATCGTATTCCCTTAAGTGTACTGATACTATTGAAAATAAGCACCATCACTTCAGTTCAACTTCTAAAAACAGTGTAGTTATGTGCATCTCATTGAAAGGGACAGCTAACAAACCAAAGGTACTCATATATAACATGTATTGGTTACAGCTACATGATGACAAAGTTGAAATATTCATTTCATTGTTATGTTGAAAGAAAGAAACATCAGTAATTACAAAGTTTACATTTCTATAGAACTTGAGAACAGCACCACAGTCTAAAGATCAGACACTGACCCGTGGGAATCTTGCATTGAGTCGTAACGTTGAAACTGGAAACCCAGTCAGAGTGATTAGGGGATATAAACTACAGCAGTTCAGTCAATTTGCTCCAGAGGATGGATACAGATATGATGGTTTGTTTTTTAAAAGTGCTTATAGCTCCATGGTGACCTTGACACAAACTGTATATATATTTTGTATACCTTCCTGCATATATAACTGAGAATGGAATTGGGGAATGTTTTAAAGAGAAAACAGCCCAAGGCCACCAATGGCGAGAAAATCACACACCGAGATGTGTACTTTAGCTGGCCCCTAAACAAAAATGTGTACTAGTTCAGTGATAATGGACTTCATACTAAACTTCGAAACATAAATTAACTAAAATTAAAATCATACAAGACTAACAAAGGCCAGAGAATGTATTGTTTACAGCTTCATGATGACAAAGTTGAAATATTCATTTCTTTGTTATGTTGAAAGAATGAAACACTTAAATTTTGTTTTAACCTAAACTGAATATATAGATATACATAAAAATATTTGTACATTATTTATTTTTTAGGTTTATACACTGTAGAGAAATATTGGTCAACAACTGGTCAGTCTGGGTTTTTGGTGTGGAAATTTGCTTTAAGAAGATGCACCGATCAACCACCACCACCATGGACTTTTGAGGTGAAAAAAACTATGAATGTAGAAATATTTATGATCATTTTACTTACCTTTATATAGTGTTCAAAATCATACTCACTGTCAAATGTTCGTTCTTTAAGGCCTAACGGTGACATCTAGTTTGCTAAAGTCTATGTCATTTGGCCTCTGGTGGAGAGTTTTAATTGACCATCATACCACATCTTCTTATTTTTATCTCAAATAAAGGAATATGTAAGAAATTAATAAAGACCATAAGTTTGTCACAGAGCTGAATATTATCATAAGAAAGAAAGAAATCTGTATGTGTTAAATTTTTAAATATAAGGTGATTGAAAACACATACATGTCAGCTTAAAACTTACAAAAATAAACAGAAATCAATAGTGGATAGTTCCCCACCAAATGTAATTTTAATAGCATTCTATTGTAACTTCTATTGTTGCAGGGTGATGGACAAAGTTTAACAGAGGAAATAAAGAACGACTCTGGTTTTGATTCTGATGAAACCGCTAGTCAGATCAGTAGTTCACAATCTTCTTCTCAGAGCGATGAAACTACAACACAAGATGGAAAAGATGAAATTCAGAAAAAGATAAAGAACGAAAACCAAGACGCCCCTGAAAAAAATTAAGAGATTTGAATGAGCTGAAAACAACTGATAAAGATACAAATGGAAAATGTGATCAAAATGCAACTGGTAATATTAGTATGTATGACTAAAGCTAGAGTATGGCCATGAGATGTAAATTTATGCAATACCAAATATATTTCTTGTTGTTTTTACTGAAAGTATTTCCCAATATGTTTTAAAGAATCCTAATACAAGTGGTTATATAATTTGCCAACAAAGCATGTACAATACACTGAGTTGTAAAACAACACTTTATTGTAGTTTCATATTTTAAGTAGAGAAGACAGAGATTTTTTTTCTATCCAGCAGAATATTTAATTGTATACCATACATTGCACTGCATATTGTTTGTTTAATGTTTTAATAGCCAAAAACTGAATGCTTTCATTTTTTTTTATACTTTTCATCTTTTACGACTTTTTTCAATGGGAGATAACTCAAAAACATTTTATGTAGAAATAAAAGTATTCCATAAACCAGTATACATGTTTTATACATATCTGAACAAAAGTGTGCAATCACTCATTTAGACTTTTGTTCAAAATAACAGTTATGAATGAAACCATTTTTTCTTCAAGTTGTGTATTACATTATAAATATTTTATTTTTTTAATTGAACAGGCACTTGTCTCTGAGAAATACTATATTATTAACAGGGTGCATGTATACTAGGTAAGGAATAATTGTGTGTATACATTTTTTCCAATTGTCCAATATTTTTATGTATATTTAGATCAATAAAATATGATAAAGAAAAAAAAAGACTTTTTACACATAATTCTACTCCCATCTGAATGAATCTGATATCTATTTATTTTAAGGAAGCACTTGTTTTAATTCATACTTATTAATATTTGGCAACTATAGTTACAGTGAAAGTGGGTAAAAACTTAAAATTAAGGGGAATTAATTCAAATAGTGTAAGGGTGTTCAGATTTGTATGAAATTTTTGCATTTTCAACCTTAAGATATTGGAACAATGGCAAACAAGAATGTGTCCAAAGTACACGTATGCCCCACTCGCACTATCATTTTCCATGTTCAATGGACCGTGAAATTGGGTAAAAAATATAAATAGGCCTTAAAATTAGAAAGATAATATCATAGGGAACATGTGTACTAAGTTTCAAGTTGATTGGGCTTCAACTTCATCAAAAACTACCTTGACCAAAAACTTTAACCTGAAACTCGCACTTTCATTTTCTATGTTCAGTGAACCGTGAAATTGGGGTCAAAAGTTTAATTTGGCTTTAAAATTAGAAAGATCATATCATAAGGAACATGTGTACTAAGTTTCAAGTTGATTGGACTTCAACTTCATCAAAAACTACCTTGACCAAAAACTTTAACCTGAAGCGGGACAGACGGACGGACGGACGAACGGACGAACGAACGGACAGACGGACGGATGAACGGACGCACAGACCAGAAAACATAATGCCCCTCTACTATCGTAGGTGGGGCATTAAAATGATAAATTAAGTTTTCAGGAGTAGTTGCTCAAAAAAAAGGTTGACATAATTTTCTCAAATTAGAAAAGATTTCAAAGATAGAACTTGTTGAGCTGGGCTGGCCATTATTACCTATCAATTTCTTTTATCTAACTGCTTTGGATGTTTAAATTTACAATGTGCAGGATGATGGACTGACAAACAAGCACACACTACCCTGACACTTAATAGTAGGAGTATGACTTTCAAAAGACCTCAGTATTCTAAGTAGGGAGAGTTAAAGACCATATTTTACCTTTGGTTTGTTAGCTGTTCCTTTCAAATCTCTGCCTCCTGCAAAATAAAATTACTAATATTATAACTCTTAAATGCCATTATGGTCAATATTACTAGATAACTACCAAAATTTCTTCCAAGAAGCATTTTACAAATATTACATTGTTGACCTGCAGAGGTCTTCTCTGTTTTTATGTTGTTGTTGTGTTGCTGTCTAACTGACCTATACCTTTTATCAATATGAATTTAATCAATTACTGATTTCTAATTAGTTTATAACATTCTGCATGGTGTCTTTACCTAGACACTGAAGTAACAGTCATTGTCCATTATTTCAATTAAACCGTATTTTTCCCATTTTATCCGAAAAAATGTGCCTTCTGGTCAGAATAGCTTACAAACCTTTTTTGTAAGTGGGTTCAAATTGAGGGCATAAAAGTAAATCCATTTAAAATTTGACAAGGGAAAAAGTGAATTATAGTATAACTAATCGCCGTATTTGAATATAAAAAATAAGACAACGCGTGACCGAACGACGCATGGATTAAACGAGTGCACACATCCATAGCGGCGTTCGGTCACAAGTTGTCTTATTTTTGATATTCAAATACGGCGATTAGTTCTTCTTTTTATTACATTGGCAAACAGCTTTTTTTTTTATGAAATTAATGTAGAAAATGTAAGGAACTATATCTTTTTCCTACGCATTCACAATTTGTTTTGATCCGACGTTATCGACGTCTTGACAACGCCTATTGTTGTATGACGTCAGAGAGTGAAATAACCACGTTTATTTCACATGTGAAATTATCGGTTTTTATCTAACTGGGAAATCAATGTAATTCATTGCAACCAATGTAATAATAATCTTTATTATTCCTTTAGTTTTAGTTAATCAACAATAGCCACCTGTAAAACAAGGTTAATAATTTTTCTGGTTTGTATATGCATGTATGTGTGACATAATTTGATGCTGCTATGTTGTTTATATGTTGCTTACGAAAGTTGTCAATTAAAACATGGTCTATCAAAAAATAAACTGCCCATAAGAGGCAGTTTATACTTAGGCCTTAATTACATAAATCATTTAAGAAATTTACTTTTATAGTAACGACAGAGATGTAATAACCTTCTCCTGTGTAAGTAAAACAATCTCCCAAGTCAATATTGTCTTCATATCCACCAGAGAGAGCAATAGAAAATGATCCATCTTGTCCAGCATGGATTCCTGCTACTGTAGGCCTACAAATCACAAAAAAAGATCTATCTGTGATAAAAATCAGGGGAAATAACAAGGATGGCGCTATCAAAACTTCTACGCCATTTGGTCTCTTGTGTCGAGTTGTCTCATTGGTGACCCTACCACATCCTTATATTTTCATATAACAAATTAAACATACTGATTTCATTGTGTGCTTTACATGTTCTGCATTTAATAATAATTCAAGATTTGAATTCATAATTTATAATCAAATTATTTTATTTCATAATCTTTTCTTTGAAATTGGGGGTTGATGGACTCCATAAAGATTTATTAATATTTAAGCCAAAATCAAAATTAAACATTTTTTCTTGCCATAGCCTGACTGACCTGATTTCAGATGATTTGGAAATTTCTTTTATCTCCATTCACCTAAATTTTAATTTCAATGTGATAGGAACAAATGGAAATAAATTTACCATTCTTAAAGGATTTCTATAATATTCTGACTGTCTGGATGATAAATGATGGAAGTTAGTATGGTGATACAGGTATCATACAAGTAAACCAAACACATATTAAGCTAGGAACCATATTTTGTTTGAAAATCAAGCAATAATTTGAGCATCAAAATCTCAGTGTGGTCCTTGTATTGGATTTTGTAAGGAGTTTCACTTTAGCTCTAAACTTCAACATTTCTACTTCTAACATTCTAATAAACAAACATAAAATTTTCAAATGATTTTTTGCTTTAGCATTATTAATGAGAACATCCAATACCTGTGTATGCCATCACGACAGCATTCCATTCTTGTGGCCCATACTGTTCCTACTTCCACACCTAAAATGCAAAGAAAACAATATGGTAATTCAAATTTGTAAATGATAAAATATACCGTTTGAACAAAAACAATGGCCACTTGTCCAAATAAGGGAAATTATGTTTTCAATTATCATTGTAATATGAGTGTACTTTTTGGTATGTGTTACCATACTTATCAATTAACCACTACTATGACAGAAAGACTATCACAGTATAGAAACATGACCGTCAGTAGACTTATAAATGTCTATTGTTTTTGCATAGTTTGTTATCTGTCTCTAGACTTTTATTTAGGATAATTTCTCTTGTGTAGTTAATACATGAATAAGTTTTCGGCAAAATAATCCCAAAAAACAGGAAGAGAGAACATTTACACTGTATTACAAAACCAGATGATGCCACAAATTAAGATGCTTTTTTTTTTAACTTTAGTTGCAGATTAAAAACTGACAGAAATGTTACAATAATTAAACTAACAAATGAACAAGAAAAACAGGTATGCCTCCTCCTAAGAAATTTGGATAAACTGTATAACATATTACCTGGAACTGCTCCGTAAAAATTTGGTCTATTTGGTGCAACTTTGGCCGGTGCATCATTCTCATCAATCCATTGGTCAACTTCTTCCTTTAATTCTGTTGCTGTTGGCACTTCCTTTAATGCAAGCCAAAATATAAATAATCTTGTCGGTTTGTAAATTCAGACTTTTTATATGCATCTCAATATTATATTTTTATACTTATAAAACTAACAAAAGTTATAATTTTTATTTAAAATAGATACTAGATTCGTGCACCAAGCACAGTTTATGCAAATTTTGTTAGTTAGCTATAACCATCACTCAATATATATATCATTTATAATTTTTTTTATGTTCATCTATTGGATATTTCCAAGGTTGTGCTCGATCCACTTTGCTTTTTATTTTTTCTAATAAGAAGTGATTAATCAAAGTGATGGATATCACTCATGGAAAGATTGGAAGAGTAGTTTGAATAATTTCATATCAAGGTATTGTGGGGACAAAAAAATAACATTAATAAAGCACTAATACTGAAAATTACATTTATTTATGTACTTTTCAACGTAAACAAATTAAAAAAACTTATTCTATTGAAATGTGGATTTTATCTTCGTGATTGCAAAATTATATATTCACTTCTTCTATATATTCATCTGACTAAAATTGTTAATAGACATTTGTCAAGGGGAATAAAATTTAAAAAATATATTTTTTGTTATACATGTATAAATTAAAACTTTTCAAATTTTACTAACTGTTTCAAGCCAATTACTGATAAAAAAAATTAATATAAGTGAACTAACCTAAATTGTTGATTTTAAAGTTACAGATGATTATTGGAAATTTATCAAGTAAATTATAGACCTTACTTAAATACCTTTACATTTTTTTTAAAGATCTTGTTAATTCTAAATTAATTGTTTATCTTTCAGACATAGTTTACAGAGTCACTTTTGTAAATTCACTTTATGTAGTGTAGATCAAAAGTAATGGGAAATGGATAAATCTATCATCCTTATATGTATACAAACACCTAATATATATACATGTATTTGTGTATTCAATTATGAGGTCAAATATTTGTATATTGGTCTGTATATTGGTCTGTATAATTATGTAAGACTGAGATTGATAAGTAATGTGGTCAATTTGATTGGCAGTTAAGGAGGTGGGGCATTGTAATTAAAGGTCCACCTTGTCTCTGATTGTTTGGTTATAATAATGACAGTTGTCAATCATACTAGTATTTTATCAATACTCAATCAAACTCATTAAAAAAGCCTGCACATGAACACATCTTAATGACATACATTCTTGAATGAACTGCTCCAAAAATATACCATTTTTTTTCACAGTTTATATGTGTATTATGTGCAAATACATGAGAACTATAGGGAACTATATTTCAGTGCAGTGAATACATTTAGTAGGTAACCTGTCGTGTTGTTAGGGAGGCCAGTGCCTTAAGAAAGATTTAAAACAAGTTCCAATCTTCTCAAAAAATTGATAAATATAAAGCCAGTCCCTTTAGGATTTTGATTGTTTAAAGGCAATGTTTACCCCAAAACATACCATCTGTTACTAAAATCTCACACTGATTTATTTTTAATTGATCTCTTAGTCAACCAATATATATCACAATATGGCTTTAAAAAACAAATAAAATAGTTCAACCATGTATAAATTAAACAACAAAAGAAAGAGTTATAATTGCACAATATTAAGTCCTTAAAAATGCATGGCTATCATTCCAATTAGATATCAAAATTGCTTTTGTGGAAATTTCCTACATATATATGTACCTTTCCCTTAACACGAGCTGAACGTCTATGACTTCCCCTTAAAGATCCAGAATTTTCTTGGTCTAATTCAACATGCTTCTTTGCTGGTCGACTAAAAGTGCTGTCTTCTGCTTTTCTCTTGTTACCACGAATACCCTTCTTGAAGCTGACTTTCGGTAAGGATTTGTACTGAAATTGAAAATCATCTAGATCAAGTTTTTTACTTTAACTGGAAAATACAACTCTTTTAGTACAATATGACATAACTTTCTAACCCTCTCACTGTAAAGAAGTATCCAATTAGGTCAATGTTGTTTTCCCAGAATTACCGGTAAATAAAATTTAAATTGCATGATCTATCTTTTTTCATACTTTGTTATTAAATCTCAGTGAATGTTGGTTTGTCCACAATAAAATTTCCCTCCTTGAATTATTTATGAGATCTTATAATAAATACACATTGCTGAAACTGCTTTTTATTAAAATTAGCTGAACTGATAGCATGTCTGCAGCAGTTATTGTTAAAGTGGTAACCAGGCCAATACTTCTTCCATCAAAATAGATACAATGTAGTTATGCTATTTTTACAATGTTTTCAGGGATTTATGGTTAAATATGGTTAGATAAAACATATTTCAATGGTTTGTGGTTCATTAGTGTTTCTCGTTTTTTTTTTATGTAGATAAGACCGTTAGCTTTCCTGTTTGAATGATTTAAAACTAGTCATTTATTTTGGCCCTTTTAAGCTTACTGTTCAGTGTGAGCCATTGCTTTGTGTTGAAGACCGTACTTTGACCTGTAATACTTTACTTTCACAAATTGTGACTTTGATGAAGAGTTGTCTCATTTGCACTCATATCACATCATCTTGTATCATTTTAACAATAGAGAAAAATTATCAAGGCAAGTATAAATTATTCTAGATGGTGTATAAAAAAACCCACCCAAAAACGCAATTCATGGCTCTATGTATCCTTTAACAATGTTTAATGACTAGATATGAAAAGTTTACAAGAAAAATATAATAAAAACCTCAACAAATCAAGTGTGTAGCCCTAAAACATATAAAAATAATTATAAAGGATAAATATCAATTATAAGTAATTTCATGGCTAATATTAAGAAAATAATTATTGGATTGATTAATCCAATCTCAGCCAAAATTCTTCTGTTATCTTCTAAATTCTTCAATCGGACTTGTTCATATTCGTTTGCAGGCATTGTCAACCTGCAATATTCTATCCTGATAATTATCTCGGTTTATGTTTACATTTGTAGAATACCATGTGTTATTTTCCCGCCGTTCATCACATGACTTACTGTTCTCTTGTTGCAGGCTCGAATCGTACGATAAACCTAGAGAACTAATCATGTGTTTGAGGTCACAAGCATCACATGACCCTTCAAAATGGTAGACGTTCCAAAAGTTTTACCGGTTACTTTATTTCTTGCATTTGTGCTTTCTTTAAGTGTAAATGCATATATTCCTAAACTTCTTCGAGGGCGACCAAAAGGTGGTATGCTTGGAGTACCAAAATGGAATGGAAAGAAAGAAGAATTGCCTCCTGACATGTGGCTGAAACAAAAATTGGACCATTTTGATAATGCTGATACATCATACTGGGAACAAGTTTGTACCATTGAATATTTTAAATTATTTAATTTTTACCTTCTTGTCTAAATTGGGGTCTCACTAATTAGAGACAAGAAGCAACAAGAAGCGTCAAGAAGAATAATTTTAGCGACAAGAAGCGACAAGAAGTTATTTAGCGACAAGAAAACTTTTTTTTTTATTAAATATAAAATAATATGCATTTAGTCTTTTTTAATATACGGGCAATGAATTGATAATTTTTATTATTATATTGATAGATGAAGAAATTAAACATTTGTGAGGAAGGAATTGTGTAGTTATAATATTATATGAATAGGTGAAGAAATTAAACATTTGTAAGAGCAAAGGAAATGCACACGCTATAAAATGAAGATAAAAACAAAGATTTTTCACCTTTCCTGTGAAGGATTTATTGAAATAAAAACATGAAATATCACTTCCTTTCAAACTGTACAATTCATTTTTCCTGATAGGACCAACGTTAGCTGTGGCTTTACCCTAAGTAATACACAATATAGAACATCAAATGAGATTAACGAGGCGCGTGTCCCTTGTTTTATTGCTACAATAACATCCAATTAACACCTTCAACTTTGTACACGTGTCAGACTATACAATTACACGCGCCAGAATATACAATTATTGTAAATACTTATAGTGAACACCTATTGAAAGCTAAAGATTGTCATTGATTTCCTTAAATCTTCAATCAATATTCATAAACATGATAAATATCATTAAATGAGGCAATACACTATATAAAATGATGAAAAAGATCACATTTTAATCATGTTTTCCTCTTGTTTGTTTTCAATTCTTTTGTATTTCACCATTTGTGCATGTACGTTTATTATATATTGTACAAAGATAGTTTTTAAAACAAATTATAAGATAAATATATTATTGTTCTAAAACACAAGTAAAAGTAATATCATAATACGACAGGGTAACGTAATACTTGCTGTTATACATAATAAAATATCATGTAAATAAATGTAGCAACTGAATTAGATCTATGTTTCATTTTATTTTCTATCAATATTAACTTTCTTGTCATTACAATTGTTTTCTTTTGCATATTCTTTTAATATTTATTTGGAATAAGTAATTTTGATAAAAAAAATATGTTTTCTTGTCGCTAAATAGTTTCTTGTCGCTTCTTGTCGCTAATATTATTCTTCTTGTCGCTAATTAGTGAGACCGCTAAATTGTGTTTAATTACATGTACTGTGGTAACCTGATATATTTCTGTTTTTTATTACCTTTCAAGAAGTACCAATTTAAAAGTTCAGTAATAATCAACCTGTATAGGGGTCTCAATGGGGAGGGGAGTGTGGGTAGTTTGATCTCGGATCCCGCTTATTGTTTAGTGAGAACCCTGTATCCCGCTACTCTTTGCCATAATAACGCATGTAATTACACATGTCCTACTAGACTTAGTGAGCTACCATTTGATTTTTATTTGGGGGGGGGGGGGGGGGGGCTAGGATGAAAATTTTTTTCCTGCATTTTTTTTTAGTTGTAATCTCTGTCCTGCCTTTTTATTTTTCACTCTATTCGGTCCTCCTTTTTTTTTATTAGTTTATCCTGACTTTTTTTACCTAAATTGTCATCCTGCCTTTTTTTTTTGCAAAGTGTATCATCCTGCCTTTTTTTTTTTACTGGAAACTTCTGTCCTGCCTATTTTTTTCAAATTTCATCCTAGCTCTGGCTTACTGCCGTTGTGTAATAAAAACTTTGTGTTTTGGAAATATTCAGTAAATTTAAATTGTAAAAAGACTATAAATGAATAATATTTTAATCAAATAATCATAAAAGGATGGTAATTAAATGAATTAAAATGTTTTGGTACAATAAAAAATATAAATTTATAAAGTATTTTAGCAATCTAGACTTCTTTTCAAGGATTAAATTGAAGTTTATATATTAAGTCTATTTGAATCTCTCAGGACTTCTGCCATTGTATGTACAAATGATGTAGAAAAAAAGAAGACTGAATAAAAATCCTAGTGAGTTTAGTTCCTAAGAAAACCTTGGGATTGAGAATTGTTAATGTCAGTATTTAAGATTTTATTGATTAAGCTAAAGATAGCAAAACATTTTACACTGTGTGAGTCTTTAAGTTTTTTTTAGAAATATGACTTTCATAATGCTAAAAAAACCATGTAGTACTATTGTTAGTGTTTGTTATTTTTCTAATTAATTTATCATGTTGCAAATATACATGTACATGTATAGCATACATGTATTTCTTTCTTATTGGTCTATACAGTTACCAATGATAAGGAGATGGAGACATGAATACAAATCTATACAGATAAGATAAATAAATATAATGATTTATTTGCAAGCAGTGAACAATTCAATTATCAAAAACAAAACAAAACAAGAAACAGATTATTCTTAATATTTTATTTTTATTCAAATAGAAAGGCAATAAGGGTACTATAAACATATTACAATTTGATGGAAATTGAAGAAAAAACACAATTTCTACATCGTACGGTTACATTAACGACAAAATTTATGTCGATGAAAAACCTCCTGATCTGAGTCCTAATCTCCTGACCAAAATTTCCAAATCTGATCTGAGTTTCACAGTCCATCACATGTATGCCAATGAGACCCACTGTATATGGCTGTATGCATTCTGATCAGAATTTTAGAAAGCCATTGATTTGGTGTACAGTGTTCCAGCTAGGATTTGAAAATAGAGGGGCGCGTTTTTAAAAAGGGCACTTTAGCGCGTTCTCACTGAAAAAAATCAAATACTTAATATTACCACATAAAGACATATTTCTTGATGCATGGTGGGTCTAAGAAGAATTTGCAACGCGATGCACTGCGTTGTTTTGTAGAATTATTCTTATTACACTTGTGAAATGAATTGTGCATGTCAGTTTAAAAACTTCACATACATCTGCAATACAGTCAGGAACAATACTTAACATTTTCTCTGAAGGCCAGCCTGGATCCAAAAGTTTTTTCAAGGGCCCTGTAGAATTTTTTTAGGCCTTACCAGGTTTGTTTTTACTGCAGGCACATACATATTAATAGTCTTGAATGTTCTTATATAAAAGCCAAAAATATATTGTTTGAAATACCTTATACCTGTAGCTTGTTTCTTATTATGATAAAAATAATAAAGGAATTAAATAAACATGAGTTTTTCAGAATTAAAATCCATTTAACCATGTATTTTTAGACTGGTGAACTTTATATATATTTGTAATATTATTGAAAAAAAACAAAAAAAACAGCCCCCCTTTCCATACCCCTAGATGTAAATTATTTTAATAAAAAAAGTATTATCAGTTTCAACCCAAGAAATTATTATAATTTTTCATGAATAAATCTTAGCAGTTGTAATCAAAATGATTTCCAAATGTCTATAAATAACAATGAAATGTAACTGTTTCCTGTTAATAAGGGGTTTCCCGAATTTTCCCGCCAAAAAGCACATGGCTTTCAACAATTGTAAACAAAGCATTCAATTTGTGATCATGGATTACAGTTTTGATTAATTTAATTTGGATATAGATATTCAACTTAAGGTACAGTCAAGCAATGTTTTTACATTCTTCTGGATTAAAACTAGTTTGAAAGATCAGTTTCAAAAATAAAAACATCAAAACAAAAACGATCTGAATTGTGAATATTCAGTGACCCATAAATTTTTTGAACTCTGCTACGGAGGTCAAAGTTACATCATGTTTCATGCATTTTGCGTGTTGACCTATTGGAATGATTCTTTTTAAATGACATAATAAATAACAAATACAATAGAAATGAACACCGTTCACATTTATTTTATAAATTATATTTTGCATCATCAGGTGTTCAAATAATCAATTCATTTAACTTCGATGTTTGGTGCTTCAGGGTAAAGGGATTAGACAGGGTCGTAAATTTCACCTGATTAAGTAATTGACTCTAATCAAATAGGTGATTATAATCAGGTAACAAGTGTCAACAATTTTAATCTGTTGTCTTAATGAAGTGTGTGTATAAAGAACTCAACAAAATGGCGACGATATGAGGAAAAAAGATCGTTTTTTAAACTTTTTTTCAAAAGGGCACAGAGGGGCGCAGGGGCGCTTAAAAAAGGCAGAGGGGCGCAAAATTTCGGGGGCGGGGCGCGGCGCCCCTCCATTTCATGCTAGCTGGAACACTGGTGTACACTCTGAAATATATCTTTTAAACTGTTAAATTTTTTAGCTATAGTTAACGATTATTGTTGAACTGTACGATATTACAACACTTATAATTATGAACTTCAAGTCTGACTCTGATGTTATGGAAACCAAAATGAAATCTGTAATGTTGAAAAGTTCACTTCCTGCACTAAATTAAATACATCATGTACAATGGTAAAAAATGTCCATAAATGAAAGGGTTGTAAAATTTAAATGGTAAACTTTAATCTGCATTTACATCTATATTATATGATATATTAATATATAATTAAAAGAAATACTATTTTATTCAAACCATTGTTTGTGTTTGACATCCATTTTGTTTTCAGAACTTTTCTCTCTCGAGCGCTCCTTTTACTCTTACTTTTTCTTTATCATGCTTATGCTAATTTTTAATATTCATGATATTTACAGAGATATTTTGTAAATGATACCTTTTACAAAGATGGTGGTCCAATTTTTATTATGATTGGAGGTGAGGGTACAGCAAGTCCCGTCTGGATGGTGGAAGGGATGTGGATAGAATATGCCAAAACTTATAATGCAATGTGTTTCCAGTTAGAGCACAGATATTATGGTAAAAGTCATCCTACTGAGTAAGTTCCTCATATAATTGTCAGTTTTTGATGAGCCTATGATTTTTGTCGTAGAAAGCTCAACATAGGGATAGCATACATTGATAGAGGCTTTAGCTAACTTCTTAAAAGCTTTATATTTAAGAAGGTGGAAGACCTGGCTGCTTCATACTTTGTATATCGATGCCTCATGTTACCAAGTTTCTGTCTGTCACATGTCCATTGTCATTGACTTCATTTTCATGGTTCAGTGACCAGTACTTGAAAAATAGTAAAGATTTTTTGTAATGTTAATTTCTCTCTATGAGTCAGAGTAATAGGATAACTATATTTAGTATGTGTGTACCTTGCAAGTTCCTAATGTCTGTCAGACAGTTTTCACTTGACCTCAACCTTATTTCATGTTCAGTGATCAAAGTTAAGTTTTGGTGGTCAAGTCTATATCTCAGATACTATCAGCATTAGGTCTAGTATATTTGTTGTATGGAAGTACTGTAAGATGTACATGTCCAACTGGAAGTTGTCATCTGACCTTGACCTCATTTTCATGATTAAGCGGTTTTAATTAAGTTTTTGTGTTTTTGTCTGTTTTTCTTATACTGCGATACATGCAATAGGTCTACTATATTTGATATATATAATGATTTTAAGATGTACATGTCTAACTGGTAGTTGTCATCTGACCTTGACCTCATTTTCATGGTTCAGTGGTCAAAGTTAAGTTTTTGAAGTTTTTGTTTTTTTCTAATACATATCATTTTTGCAATAGGTCAACTATATTTGGTATATGGAAATATTGTATGATGTACATGTCAGTCTCACAGGTTTTGTCTGACCTTGACCTCATTTTCACGGTTCATTGCTGAGTGTTACAATGTAAGTGAACTGTTTGTATATTTTTCTATTAATGGTAACTTTAATTAAAACATTATTCATTGTAATAGGATTAGATTAAACAATAAAATAGATTATTTTGAATATTAAGTATTATTTAAAAATCATTGAAGTGGTTTTCTACATACATTTTTTGAATGATAAATATCAAATGATTAATAAACAGTAGTGTATTATTTCAGAGATACAAGTGTAGAGAACCTGCATTACCTCAGCAGTGAACAGGCCTTAGCAGATTTAGCCTTTTTTATAAGATATGCCAGAGATAAATATCAACTGTATCATAACAAGCTTATTACATTTGGTGGATCTTATCCAGGTTAAGTCTTCAGATTCTGTATTATTTTGTTCTGCAATTCTTAGGAAAATAATCTTCAGTCGACATCCTATACTGGTAACATAATAACATGATAGTGTATATAAAATGTTGTAGAATTTTGTAAAATATAACAAAGGAAAAGTTTTTTTATTTTTTGTTATTTTGAAAAAGTTGTGATGAATAGGTATCACAAAAACTAACAAGTTGTATTAGTACAATTCTGAACATGCAATCACTACACAAACAAACATGAGAATGAAACAAAAGGAAAGTTAGGCCTACAACATACATTTTCAGTCAAATACAGAAACGATACATACTTTAGACAACCATAGGTTCCATCACAAAATTTTTTGAGATAACTTATAAGAAATTACAATTTGTTCATTTAATTTTTTACTAATTCTGTATTAATGGTTGTATAGATAATGAACAAAACAAAAACAAAAACTGGTAAAATTTTTCAAGATTTTTAACAGGATGCATAATAAGAATAAGAATAAGAATATTTATTATTCCAATCAAGGGCCTTTGATGGGCAGCATAACATGTACACATAAAACAATACATCATGATTTGTAACAGAAAAACATTTATATATGTGAGCTGGCAATGAATAGTTTTCCCCATTGAAATGATACTATCCAGTGCAGTGAAAGTGAAAACAAATAAAGAAATTATTGTGATCATAGATTGATATTTGTATATTTCAGGTTCCCTGTCTGCCTGGTTTAGAGTAAAATATCCACATTTAGTCAATGGTGCAGTTGCAACTAGTGCTCCAATAAATGCTGTTCTAAATTTTGTTGGTAAGAAAATAGCTTAACTTTCATATGAAGTGGATTTATAAATAAGATTGATTTTTTTAAGGAAAGAAAACAAATACATTTTTATACTACAAAAATTAAAGTCTAGTCTACTACATGGTCTATTTTACATGTAAAATCATTGCCATTCTCATCTGTAATTTAGGTCCAAGAGTTAAATGAACAGCTAAAAATAATAAGGAAAAATGCAACCTGAGCAAACTTAATAAATTATCTTGTAATACAGAAATGTTTATTATGAGATATTGCCTTATAATTTTTTTCTTTCTGGTCTTTGTACAATAGAATAAAACCATCATAATAAGATTATGGAAATGAAAATATTAACTAGATATGATGAAACATATTAAATTGCAATTTAAAAGAAATTGTTATGAGAATTATCAGAATCACTTTTTACGGAAAAATTGATATCTTTCTAAAGAACTACGGTTAAATTATGCAGCTATATGCAATAATGGTAAATCTAGATTTTCCCCACCACCATACCTTAATGAAAGACTTAAAAAATGTTAAAATATATACAAAACCATTGCAATCTATGTACCAGTGATTTCAATCAATTGATCTATGTTATTTAGCTTGTGTTTTTGCAGAATATTTAGATGTAGTATCTAAAGCCTTAGACACAACTGGTCCAATGTGTAACAAGATGGTTCAAACAGCACACATGACAGTTGGCAAGATGCTTCAGACAGACTCGGGAAGAAAGCAACTAAAAAAACTGTTCAAGTTTGTATTTCATTTTATGTCATTGTGTCAATGTTTTGCTGATGCAGCCAAAGTATTTGAATTTTGTTCATCTTACCTGACTTAAAAAATAAGTATGAGCAGTTGTGTTAGCAAAAGTCAGCCCTTTTTATTGACTTTTTCATACTTTAAAAAAATAATCTCCTTTGAAAAATGCCTTGAGTTGATTGCAAGGCTTGAAAAGGGTAATGTAGCTAAGAACCTTCATTAAGGAATTCATTGCCAAATGCTGTTCTAGATTCTGATTGAACATACTTTTGAACAAACCAACTGTCAGATCTTTTCTGGATATACAGCTATAGGACTATAATATGTCCTTTTATATTGACAGCATTACAGTAGTCCATAATGAAAAAAATCACATTTCTTTATTCATTTTTAGCCAAATTTGGCCAGAATTTTTTTCAATTTTATCTCACATTATTTGGTTAGATAAAATATATCATTTACTTTCTTTACACCTGTGGAACTCCACATGTTTCTTTTGTTCTCAGTTTTTAAGAAGAAGTTTGATATTTTGTAGGTTGTGTGATGATATAGATATTGCTAACACCAAGGATGTAGCTAACTTTTACTCTAATTTGGCTGGTAACTTTGAAGGTGTTGTACAGTACAATAAAGATAACAGGGCTTTTGAGGTTTGTTTCACTTCCCAAAAATTAAAATAATAATTTATTTACCATTATATTTTTCTTTTAACTACCGTGCAGTGTTTATGGAAATAGAGGTAATAGCAAACGAATAATAACTTTAGTAAGGCATCTTTTTTATAATTTTATGCAAAACAGGATGCTTTTTTTCTCATCTAAAAAAAGGGTGTATATACCCCTCAACATTAAAAAAATTATATAGCAATATGGGATAACATTGTTCTAAAGCATCTTGATACTGTCCTAATCTTGTGTTTACTCTGTCATTTTCAAAAATATAATCCATAATATTTGGTGGCAGTTTAGTGAAAAACATTTACTCTTTCCAGTTTTTACTCATAGCAAAATGTAACAACCTGTTTGTTGTCTGAATATATATATATATATATATATTGATTTGCACATTATAGCTTGTTAAATTTACCTCCATGTCGGGTAACATTTTTAAAGATTTAGATTTTTTTTCTTTCTGAAAACAGAATTCCAAACTTAATCAATTTCAAGTTGATAGGTGCTGTCACTAATCAATTGATATGGCCATTGTACCTGTAAATTCAGAAAAGAACACTCAAATGTCACTTTTTTTTTCTCTTCAAACTTGAAATTATTTTGTGCAGCTTTTAAAAGGATATAGTTTTTATATCCACATGTCATGTATAAGAAATAGCAATAAACACATTGGATATTGTTTGTAATGTTAAAGATATTACTCTGTTTACAGGGTGCAGTTGGGACCAATATAACTGTTGATACATTGTGTAACATAATGGAAGATGTAGGCCGTGGTGATCCTATTAATAGATATGCAGCTGTTAATACTTTGATGTTGACTACATATTCAGAAAAATGTATGGATTTTTCTTACAAAAACATGATAGATGATCTGACCAAAACTGACTGGAACAGTAGTGCTGCAGAAGGCGGTAAGAAACACATATGTGTATAACTTTTCCTATTTTAAATTATCAATTTTTTTATACGGATTTTTTTGCTCATCTTTTACATTTTAATTTACCAATAGTAAGGTCATATAAGTTTGCCATTGCCATATTTGGCATAAGTTTTTTTTTCAGTCACATCCTCTTGTTCTCTGAAAGCCCTGCCTTTAACCTACTTTAATAAATGTCTATTTGATGTATTATCCTTTTATCAACCAGTATGGCAATCAAATTTTGGAGTATACGAGGGAAAAAAGGACTTTTCTGATCCAAAATATTTAGAATACAATTTGATGCTTTATCAACCCCTGAAACGCTCCTGTTGTCTTGAGAACAAGTTTTTAAATTGCATATTGTTTATATTCTGGTGAGAAAATATACAGTTACAATTTTTTTTTAGATATTACAATTTTTTTTATGTGAAATTACTTTAACAAATGACTTCAAACTAGTTTTAGAATAAATATTTGGCATGTTGTATAATGAGTATGAAAATGAAATAAAATAGCCTTCCATTTATTTTGGCTGCAATTAATATTGTAAAGACAATATGTGCTAACTGTGTTTAACGTTGAGGATTGGAAATTTGTGAATGTCATAACTGCCTGCCCTACAATATTTTATTTATTTATTCTCACTTTTGCCTCTTTTCAGGACGTCAGTGGATGTACCAGACATGTACGGAGTTTGGATTTTATCAGACTTCAGATTTGAAAGATCAACCATTTACCGGGTTTCCTTTGAAGTAAGGCATTTTCATAGATGCAAGAAGTTGTGTTAGTAGTGCCAATGTGCCAACCTTCCGTCAAAGTCACAATTTGTAAAAGTAAACCATTATATTCATATCCAGTTTATACAATTAAATAAGAAATAAATGTTGCAAAAGAATTATGTTGAACTGCCCTTTGCCTTGTTGTCAAGGACCGAATACAGAATACCAAAAACGCTAACCTGTTAACCAGACTTTTTTTTCCATTTTGATAGATTTGATATAAATTTGTATGAAATCAATAAATAGTTATGTTTTATTTAAAAAATGCTGTCGTGGTAATTAATTTGACAGATCAATTGTCCAGTATATTGATTACTTTTGTTAATCCTAAAAACATAGAATTGATTAGAGCTCGGGGCAGGATCTTCAAGAAACATAATTAGAATACATTATTTTAACAGTAACTTTAAATCAGTAATGTGATTAAATTTTACTCATTACTTCAGTATTTTGTTTTTGATCTAATATTGTGTAAACCTGTTTATAGCTGACTATGCGGTATGGACTTGGTTAAAGCAGCAACAAAATATTTTGATTTATACTTTCAGTTTCTCTATACAGCAATGTATTGATATATTTGGAGCCAAATTTAATGCTGATTTAATACAGAAAGGAATCAACAGAACAAACACTAATTATGGAGCATATGCCATGAAGCCTACAAAAATTGTCTTCCCTAATGGTTCTATAGATCCATGGCATGCTCTTAGTTTTACTACAACCAGTGCAGATCAAAACTTCACTACTATTTATATTGACGGTAAATTATTTCTTGCCTACATTCTTATAAGGAATCAAACATTTCTTGCAAAGAATCAAAAGCCATGGTGTATCTATCTACTCAGAACTTGCTAGCTTTACAATTGAAAAAAAATATAAATTAAGAGTTTGATATTCAGTAAATGTGTTTGAAATTACATCTACATGTAACATAAATATTTGCTGCTGTGGTGAAGTCTTTCCCATAGAATACCTGAAAAATAACTGAAAATGAATGCATTAAAAGAAATCATAGGCTTTTTAAAGCATCTACAAAAACTGATAATCTTTTTATATAGCCTTTTTGAGTCATGTTCAGCAATTATATCTAACAATATCATCTCTCACTGGCTGTCACACCCTTCAATCATTTTATATATCTTGGCATTACCAAGACAAAATGATTTTAAGTAGAACTCAGACTTAAATAACATAACAAATTACAAATAAACCAAAAGCATCATTACCATTCATCAAATAGAATGTAAAGACCAACAGCATGAAAATTAAAAGGGTTCACTTGATCTGGATCTCAATTTAATGGGTTCATTGACAGGTTATATTCTCAGAAACTATAGATAGAAGGTCAATATGTTTTTAAAGTATTCCTTTTTTTTTTTTTTTTTTTTTTTTTTATAAAGTTTCATCTAACATGGATGTCATTTTTATGAGTATTGTTTATGTTAAGTTTTGTGATGCCTGTATTATTAAAGACCTTGATACCAAACACTTTCAACATAAACTTTACACATTTGACCTATAAACCTGAGAAAAAAATGTTTTATATTGTTCTCTTATACATGATCATTTTATATTATATAGGTACGGCCCACTGTGCTAACATGTATCCATCTACCCCAGCTGATCCACCACAACTAACTGAGTCAAGAAAAACAATAAATACCCTGATTGGTCAATGGCTAACCACATGACAACTCAGTGGGAACAATGCAACACATTTGATACGCATGGTTTAACAATATATATAGCAGATGAATTTGAGAAATGAATGCAGTTCTCAGCTAGGATCACAGTCAAGAGATGATATTAATGAAAAGAGTATAAGATTTTGAATAGTATACATTATATGCATTTTGATAAATCTTGCCAATTTTTATTTCTACCTGAAATGTTTATTTTTACATTATAATTATTATATTTATATAATTCTCAATTGTTTTGTTAATTAAAATGTTTTTATGTAAGCTTAACATTACTTATTGTTTTTTGCAAGCCATAACTTTTTACTATACTGTGTTTGGTCTGATATTGACAAAATGGACATGGTAAAGATGTAGGTGAGGCAACGATGTCATGATGGATTTGATTGATTGCTGATTGCATTACATCCAGTGGCAAATATTGCATGCATGTTCAGGACAAAAACAAATTAACAAAAAGTGCAATCATTAGGTCCTGTGATAGGGAACGTCCAAGAAGAAGTTGGAGAAATAAGGACTGCCACTGGAAAATCAGGGGGTCTTGAATAGCGACTGAAATTTTGCCTTGCAACAGGTTACCTACAGACCCCTAAAAGAGTTGTTGCAAGGAAAATGTGCAGAGAGTGTGACACTCTCTCTACACAAGTATTAGATTTAACATCCCTATTCTAACCAAAAGTGGCTTCATATGTAAAAACCAACGCTCTACTATGGGAAGAGTTTTACTGCTTTATATATATGGCCCACCTGCAGTTGTAGCCTAGTAGTCAGCACTTTTGTGTTGACTTGAGTTATCATTGATATGTTCATAATTATAAATTAACTGTTAACAAAACTTTTTGTTTTTTAAATACTAAGGCTTTTCTACCTTAGAAATAGATTACCATGGCTGTATTTGGCAAAACGTTTAGGAACTTTTGATCCTTAGTGCACTTCAATTTCGTACTTTATTTGACCTTTTTAACATTTTTTGGTTGGAGTGTCACTGATGCGTCTTTTGTAGACGAAAAACTCGTCTGGCATAAATATAAAATTTCAATCCTGGTATCTATGATAAGTTTATTTGTATGAGAATCAGTATGTTTTCTGTATGTTTTTTGCCTTTAAAACATAACTTCATGTATAGATTGGTTTTGTTTTAGTTGAAGGTTGTATGATGACTTGTATTTGTTCACATCATTGTCTTTGGTGGAAAGTTTTCCTGATTGCAATCATACTTAATCTGCTATTGCCCCTGAAGTTTTGATTTTTAACAAAACTTTTTGTGCATTTCCTTTGTATAATTTCAATTATACATAGGAGCTAGGTATAAAGTGTTAATTGCAAAAATGATCAGTATGACAAGATGATTCCTCCCTGAAAATTGGAGAAAAATCTGTTGACAGTTTTTGAGTTATTGCTCAAGAAATATTGAGTTTTTTAGGCCATAAGTGGCTGTTATCATGAAAACAAATGTAAAAGAGTTAATTGCAAAAATGATTAGCACTATTAGATCAATAGTTCCTGAAAAAATCAGAAAAAAACTGTCAACTACCTTTGAGTAATCGGATCTGAAACAAATTTTTCCAATTTTGCCCAGGTGCTCAGGTAAAAGTCTAAAATGTAAAACTGCAAAACTGGTCAGCATAACAAGATCTATTTACTCTGATATTTATACTTTGTACTTGTTTGGCTTTATAAATATTTTGATATGAGCGTCACTGATGAGTCTTGCGTAGACGAAACGCGTGTCTGGCGTATTAAGTTATAATCCTGGCACCTTTGATAACTATTTATTACAACCCTAGGGTATCACCAGCCCAGTAGTCAAAACTTCTGTGCTGACTTGAATTATCATTGATATGGTCATATTTATAAATTAACTGTTTACAAAACTGTTTGAAATTTGGCAGTGAGTCACTTACCGTTCTTAGTCTAGAGCTATGCTCCTGTTCAAATTAAAAAAATGCAAAGCTTAAGAGCGGATCATATGAGGATTCAAAGAAAGTTCTCATCAATACACTGTGCCGTGTAAACTACCTAAAAGCTAAAAAAAAAAAAAAGACTTAAATATAGCTAACCAGACAATGCTATATAAGGATTATGCTTCTAAAGTTTTTCTTTCTCGAAAATCATTAGGATCCTTAATTTGAGACTCATAATATGTTATAGGCGAGGAAATCTCTTTGTCGAGATATGTATGAAATACCTAAATTGATTGCATAATTAATTCAACTTACACAACCCGTTTTATTTGGGTCCGACAGGTAGAAAAGAGGGGACCAGAAACAACCTTTAATAGTTATGTCATGAATGAATAGCTTCTTGAATTTTGTCCCAGAACACAATATTTCCTTCTACGTCATTGGGATATTCGATGTACGATTGTTTCTCTATAAGTTCGAGCATCATAAGTGGCATTTCTCTTGGTTGAATTTGCTCCAGGAATACTAGGAAAATGATATTCCTTCCATCTCGAGAATAAATGTTTTCCATACGGGCCATGTTGAATTCAAACATACAGTAGTGCGACTCAAAAAACTTTCTTGTTATGATGCAAACTGTCTTTCTGCTGTCATGAATAGCGTTTGTAATATTGACTGTTATCTCTTGGCCAGGTAAGAAATCACGTTGGTGCACGCATAATTTAGCATTCCCTTCAGTTTCTAAGTTTGCAATGCAATCTTTTAATACAAATGCTTTATCATCATCACAGTACGAAATAAAAGCATCGTAAGTGTATTCACCGTCGTCTGTGGAAGCCTTGTAACCATAGTGTTTACTTTTGGCAAGATAAAACATGTATCGAAGTTTCCATCTGTATTTATACACTAAAGCCAAAACAATAACGGTCAGCATGACTGCCAAACCTACAGACAACGCTATGACTAAGGTCGTATATGCCGTACACCCCTTCTGTACTTGCTGTATTAGTGAGTTTATTGGGTAGAAACTAAAACCGGTCCCATCTTCTAAATTACACTTTTGTTAAGCAGCAAATCAACTTTTGTTTTGGAAATCCACTTTAAAAACGGTAGTGTGTTGCAGGTACATCGCAATGCATTTTTTTGTAAATTAACTGTGAAATGGGTATTTTTAGACAGGCCATCGAACATTGCCATAGCTTTCCCGTCTAATGTCGTAAAATTGTTGTTTGACAAATCCAAATACTGAAGACTTTTCAATTGCGAAACATCAAAAGTAACCTTTTGCAGCTTGTTGTCATTCAGATTGATATATTTTAAATTTGGCTGTCCCTTGAATAATATAAATGCTAGTTTTTCAATACCATTCATCGACAAATCTATAATCTCAAGCCTGCTATATTTACTTGACATTTTATAACTGCGAGTACTAAGAAATCTTCCTAAATAATTATTTTGTAGACTAAGATTTCGAATATTCACTAAATCTAACGCAAACTTCTCGAGTTTATTACTGGAAAGATTCAGTTCTTGTAAACTTGGAGGAGGTGCATAAAGTTTAGACGGTGGAAAGCTTTCACCAAGTCTATTGTCTGACATTCTCAGATACTTTAGAGACGAGTTCTTTAAATTTAAACTAATTGGATTCCATGGATAATATTCAAAACTACCTGAAAAGGTGTTTTCAAATGACAAAGTTTCTAATGGCGTCAGTTTTAGTTCGTTTGTGAGACTATTAAATTGCAGTAAATCTTGTACCAACTCCAGGACTAGACTGTGCACGTAAAGCTGTCTTATACTTTGTAGACTTTGGTGTCCACCCAAGATGATAAACATCTTACACTGATTGTCAAAAGAAATGTTTGTCAAACGTGGAAGAAACTGAAAAGTTTTTGCATCAATGTATACTGGATAATAACATCTGCCGATATTTAGAGAACTAAGATGCTTTAAATATTTATATCCGTCTCCAAATATAATGTGTGTGGCGGATTGTATAGGAACGTCTAATTCCAATTTCTCTAATGTCTTCAAGTCTGACATTGTTTTATCCGAGATCACTTTTGTCCGTTTACCAACCCTTTTAGTTGTACTTTTAATGCAAAGATGTTTTAGAGAGATTAACGGAATAAAAGCACCGTTTGGAAACATTGTATAAGCTATCGGGTTGTCATTTAAGTTTAATACTTTGAGTTTCCCCAATCCCTTAAAAGAGTGTAATTTCAAAAGATTAATCTTATTATATGATAAATCCAATAAGGATAGATTTGTTAGATTTTGAAATACGTTGTCCTCTATTTCCTTTATACAGTTATGTTGTAGGTTTAAAGTGTAAACATTTCGTGGAACGTCAGGAATTTCCATAAGTTTACCGTTTGCACAGTCGACATGTAAATGGGATGTTCCTGTCGCATTAAAGCACTGACACTGAGTATTGAAAATACACACGGAGGATAACTTTAAATCGATATCCATCTTTGCACCAAGGCAAATTAACACACATAGAAAATTAACAATTGCAGTTACCATCATTGTCCTTTGTTGGTTAAGGGACCTGTAAAATATAAAACTTTTTCTATAATATTTATTTAAACACAAACATTTGACAAATGCAACAATACAAGAAAACAACTTATATTTTCCATATTCGCAATAACAATCAAAACGAGACTAGTTTTTGTATTGTATTATGATATAAAAAATGAAAATCGAAACATTTGAATTATTCGTTTTCTCTATTTAAAACTAAAAATAAAAACAAAAACGAATGGACGAAGAAAACAGTAATCTATTATAGATAGCCGTTGCAATCTCAATTTTATATAAGCATCTGGTACTTTATTCATTTATTATGATTGTATTTAAGAAAAGGTTAACTTACTTTTCATGTACTGAATGATTTAGACATGTTAGATGGATTGAAGAACGTTTTCGAAACTGAAAATTATATCCTAGTAATCAAGTCAGTCGGGCGGTAATAACTTCCTGTTTCTACGTCATATTCATTCATCACAAAGAGGAAATTAATATGCTTAATTTGTTTAAAAAATTACAATTTTGACTGACACATATCCTGTCTTTTTATCATTTGATAGTTTTGTTCAAATGTTGAAATTGAATTCGTAACTATTTAACATATAAATATGAAAACTTTCAAAGTCAATAAATAATAACAAAGGATGCATGGCAACATATCTTCGCTCCTTTAGGTACATAAAACCATAAAAAAAAGATTGTGGATTACTTTCCAGTTCATGCCTGTGTGAGGTCTTACGTGGTCATACAATACTCATTTTGATTAAGAATATTATTGAAAGCAATGCGTTTAACAGTGAGTTCAATAAAAAGTGAAATCACTAAAATACTGTACTCCGCGGAAATTCAAAACAGAAAGTCCCGTCACAAATGGCAAAATCAAAACTCAAACACATCAGACGAATGCATAACAACTGACATATTTCAGACTTGGTATATGCAGTTTCTTATGTAGAAAATGGTGGATTAATTTTGGTTGTATAGCTAGTTTAACCTCTCACTTGTATGCCAGTCACATGAAATTCCATTATATTGTTACGATGTGTGAACAAAACGACACTCATATGGGTAAAAATTTCAAAAAAGTGATACAACAGTCAACATTGTTTTATAATCTTAATAAATATGAAAACAAACAAATATGTACGAAAGAAAAACAAAAGGGCATAAAGACAAAGCACATAAGCAAAGAATGAAATGTAATAACATGGTGTCGATTTATTTCAAGAAAAATAGTGTTGTAAAAAATAAAATGTAAGAATTCAAATTTGAAATACCCTTATATCAGCATGTCATTGCCTCATTTATAATCGTCAAATGTGACGTCATTTTTTTGTCATTTTTTACAATTTCTAATATGACGTCACTTGGCGTTGAGATTTAAACTTATTCTGATGTGTTGCATTTTGTCGGGTTATGTAATGTATTTCGGTTGTTTCCTGGAATTAGCTTATACTTCAGTTTTATCATGTACATCTTTTGCATAGTCATTTTATAAAATTAACTGTTTGCAAAAGTATAAATTATTCTAAATAATAGGGATGTTCTTGTACCTAACAGAAAACCCTGGCCGTTTTTTGCACAACTTTTTTGAACTTTTGGTCCTCGATGCTGTTCAACTTTGTACTTGTTTCGGCTTTCAAACTTTTTTATCTGGGCGTCACTAGTAAGTCTTGTGTGGACAAAATGCACTTCTGGCGTATTAAAACTTGTTGCCTTTATTAGCTATTATTCGTGTGTTTCTTTGTCAATTGTGTTCTCCTATTTATTTATATTGTATTCCTGGAATGTTGTGTTGTCATTTTAATGTTATTTTTCACATGGCCATAAAAGAGGGAGGTTTGGCATGCCACAAAACCAGGTTCAACCCACCATTTTTTTACTTTAAAAAAGTCCTGTACCAAGTCAGGAATATTGCCATTGTTATATTATAATTCGTTTCTGTGTGTGTTACATTTTTACGTTGTGTTTCGGTTGTGTCGTTTGTTTTTCTCTTATTTTTGAGTGTGAATTCACATTACTATAAGACGTGTCACGGTACTTATCTATCCCAAATTCATGTATTTGGTTTTGATGTTATATTTGTTATTCTCAAATTTTTGGATTATGTCTAATGCTTAGTCCGTTTCTGTGTGTGTGTGTGTGTTACATTTTAATGTTGTGTTGTTGTTCTCCTCTTATATTTAATGCGTTTCCCTCAGTTTTAGTTTGTTACCGATTTTGTTTTTTGTCCATGGATTTATGAGTTTTGAACAGCGGTATACTACTGGTGCCTCTATTTATACGCAATAACGGCATGTCTAACATTTCTTTCCGCCAATAGTAGATCAGAATGTGTGTCTATATATCATATATGTCTCCTCAAAATGTAGAATATAGTTGATAGAAATATTGTTTTTGTATTCTAATAATAAAGATTAATGAAAATTTCGAGGAAATTCGTAGGTTTGCATATAGCCGTGTAATGTATGAATATTTTGAATTTCTAGGTTTCTATGTTAATCTGTGCTCCACATTAAAAGCTATTTTGAATTATAAACTAGTACTAGGATCTCCAAATAAGGAATGCCGTGTATTCAAACATGCATTTTTAATGTTCGAGACTGTTACGGAAAACAAAAGCACACTATTTTTCAAAAAAAGGATATGTTTTTTATGTGCAAGATTTCTGAGAAACTGTATGTATGCACTTGTCGTATGGTTCCACTTATGGTCCATGGTGATGATAATTTCTTAGTTGATTAGTTAAGAACTAACCCACTATCATTAATGAAAGTCTTTTAAGTGTACATTATAAAAGAGGGACGAAAGATACCAAAGGGACAGTCAAACTCATAAATCTAAAACAAACTGACAACGCCATGGCTAAAAATGAAAAAGACAAACAAACAACAGCACACACGACACAACATAGAAAACTAAAGAATAAACAACACGAACCCCACCAAAAAACTAGGGGTGATCTCAAGTGCTCCGGAAGGGTAAGCAGATCCTGCTCCACATGCGGCACCCGTCGTGTTGCTTAAGTGATAACACATCCGGTAAATAGTCTAATTCGGTAGGTCACATTCATGAAAGGGAAGGGGATTGTAGTTACGACGTAAGGAACATATCCGATATCATTTGTGAAACGGTTATTACATAACGGTCAACCAACTCGTGATGGCGTCCGTAAAATTTACGAAGGGATGATTTCAACTCCACCATTTGGAACTCTTGGTTTAATAGCTTCCTTGTGAGCAGCAACCCTCTATCAAGAAAATCATGATAGGAAATGCAAGCACGGGAATATCGTATCAATTGGGAGATATATACCCCGTATGCAGGTGCTGCTGGAATGTTGCTACTTAGAAATGGAAAGTTCACAATTGGAAAGCTGAAATCATCTCTTTTGTCGTAAAGTTTTGTTTTCAACCGACCCTCATTGTCAATTTCTAGATGTAAGTCAAGATATGAGGCCGACTTTACTGTATCTGTAGTATCCTTTATCTCTAGCTCGATTGGATAGATGCGTTCCACATAGTCACCAAATTTTGAATTATTTGATGAAAGAACATCATCTATATAGCGAATAGTAGAGTTAAAGGATATTGCTAACTTCTTATCTTTCTTCCTAAGAAGTTCCTGCATGAAATCAGCCTCATAATAATAAAGAAACAAGTCGGCAAGTACAGGGGCACAGTTTGTTCCCATTGGAATGCCGACAGTCTGTTGAAAAACACGTCCTCCGAACGTAACCAATATGTTGTCAATCAAGAAATCAAGCATCTTGATAATGTCAGTTTCAGAGAATTTTTTGTTTACAACATGTAAACTGCAGAAGAAAAAGAATATATTCTATTAAGGGCATCTGATACAGTTACAGGTGAGGTAATGACGTTGCTAACGTAAATTGTTATTTTCGAGACCTCGAACTGACTTATTAGGAAAAGATTCAGTTTTCGACTTATCATTCAAACTAATTTTACTTAAACACGAGTTCATGGACCCCTTTTTTAAAATGACATTTAGTTTGATTATGTATGAAGATTATGTGTATCAATTTTCATGGGAAAATCAATAGGTTTTTTTTTTTAAATTTGATAAATATACTGTAAAAAATTACGTTTTTTTCTACAATCATGAACATTTGATAAATATGAGTTACTTGTAAAAATTAGATGTTAACTTTTAAAGACCATTTATATAAAACAGAAATTACAAATAATTTTACAAAAACAGATTGTGTCTGTCTTTTAAAACAAAAAAGTTATGTATTTCTATCGAAAGGAAAAATACGTCCACAAATCCGAATTTGGAGGAAATGTCTGAAATGTCAACCTCAATTTACTCAAAAAGTAGCACATGATGGTATATGTTTTTAATACATATTTGATTTCATCAGGTGAAAAATAGCCTTTAAGCCAATTTTCATCAAAATTTAATTATGGAATCAAAACTGTATCGTATGCCCTTAACGACAGCACAAGACACCTTAAACTGCTGTTCACACGAATGGATAAACGCCACATAAAATCAAATATATAGACAACCTCTTGCTTAATGACAATCAGGATAAAATACATATAAAAATTCTATTTTTTCAAAAATAACTATTTTAATCGCACCCATTGTTATGACATTATTTCCTGTCAGTTATTTATCTACTTATGCTCCGAAAAGAGATTTACAATAGACAATATACAATACACAATAGACAATATCACACACGTAATTATAACAATTAATAAAGTCCAAAATAAATAAAGAATATAGATATAAAGAGATGTGGTATGAGTGCCAATGAGACATCAAAGTCACAATTTTTAAAAGGTAAATCATTGTAGGTCAAGTACAGTCTACAACACGGAGCATTGGCTTACACAGAACAGCAAGATTTAAAGGGCCACAAAAATTACTAGTGTAAACCATTCAAACGGAAAAAAAACCGGTCTAATCTATATAAAACGAGAAACGAGAAACACTTATGAACCACATCAACAAACGACAACTACTGAACATAAGATTCCTGACTAAGGATATCACATTAGACTATCAATTTGGTGTCATCATTTGATTTTACTGCATTTTATAATTTATATTTTTATAATATATTATGTGAAGAAGCTGTAAAATTTCGATTTCTATGTATCAACATTCATTTAGTGGTAGAAATAACCGAACTGCTGTATCACTAGCCTGTCAACAGCGACGTTGTGAGTTCGAATCCTGCACGTGGTAAGTAGGTTCAACTCAAATTTTATTTGAATATGATTGTCAATTTTTCTACCGAAGGATGGTGAGTCTCTCCGATCACTCCGGCTATAATGAGATGATGTATCATCTCCTATTAGATAACTTAGAATCAAAATTGAAATGAGTTAGATGTAAGCAATACTAGTCAACCATACGACCTTTAATAAGTATATAAACGTATACTGTACAGTCGGCAGACATTAGAAAACTAACAGCCTAATCGATAAATTTTACGACCGCCATCACCATTTTGTTGATCGTTATGGAATATCTCTTTCACAGATGATAGTGGATATATTTTTTATGTCTTTACCGCCCCTTTATCCCGAACGTGACCCACCGATTTAGATTTATTACCAGGTTTTTACTAAAATTAATAACATGACGGGCCACAGGTTGAGCAGGAAATAAACTCATCATAGATACCAGGACTAAATTTAATATATACACCAGACGCGCGTTTCGTCTACAAAAGACTCATCAGTGACGCTCGAATCCAAAAAAGTTAAAAAGGCCAAATAAAGTACGAAGTTGAAGAGCATTGAGGACCAAAATTCCTAAAAGTTTTTCAAATACAGCTAAGGTAATCTATGCCAGAGATAGAAATGCCTTAGTATTTCAAAAAATTCAATATTTTGTTAACAGTAAATTTATAAATATAACCATATCAATTACAATTCATGTCAGCACAAAAAGTGCTGACTACTGGGCTTGTGATACCCTCGGGGAAATAAATCTCCACCAGCAGTGGCATCGACCCAGTGGTTGTAAAAAAACTCATTTTAGATACCAGGACTAAATTTAATATATACGCCAGACGAACTGATTACCCTTTCGGAGTGACTTAGACCACTAACAGTTTTTGGTGTTGTTCTGTTAGCTAAGTCTTTAGTTTTCTATATTCTGTTTTATGTACTATCGGTATTGTTTGCCTGTTTGTCTGTTGCTTTTTAAGCCATGACGTTAGCAGTTAACCTTTTGATTTTGAATGTCCTTTTGATATCTTTCGTTTCTCTTTTATAACAAAACAATTTACGAAAAACAAATATGACAGACACGAACCAACAACACACAAATCTACACCTCGGATACTTTATGGACATTAAATTTAAATGCATATTTATAATTGATCATACTTTGATACTTCTTCCATCATCATGATATTGTGATTTATAAAGAACCTTGCTGTACTCCTTCTTACTTTGTGCTTGCATATTACGCGATCCTCCCTTTACCGTTTATTTTACACAAATTCGTAAAACGAATAGTTCCTTTCATATAACTGTATAACTGACACGACATATAGTGTATTGTAATTATTTTTTTTACATGTAGTTTGATTCTAAATGGTATTCTTAAAGGGAAGTGAACAATTGATATGTTTACTAATTGAATCAGTATTGGTCTTGCGGGCATTTTCTTATTTACACTGCTGATTTAATTGTTAGTTTAAACTGCTGATTAGTTTTGTCTTTTTTTCAAATATAGCTGATGTTTAATGGCGTTGCTTTGACACGTTTAAGATGACATGATCTTTATACTTATTTTGAAACACATGTACAATGTTGCAACATTATAAGGTTATTATATGCTTTTATAGTTAACTGGAATCTTCTATACCCCGTGTCAACCAGTTCAGTTGACCATACTTGCTTTGAAATTACATAATTTTAAAATTCAATTATTGCACGTATAACTTTTATTCATAACGTTATTCAAAGGTGTTTTATTTTCGCAAATATTATTTTGTTGACATCTCAGCAAAGCATTAGATCGATTCAATGGTGCTCGCTTCGAGTGCGGAAGCGAGCGCGGAATGTTATAGGTTTGATAACCCGACGGGTTTATTTCCTCACATTGATGTAAATACATAATGAAAATGAATATATAAAAAAACTGAAGAGAACGATTTCAGTATTGCAACAAATGTCATGAATGAATAGTTTCTTTTACTTTTTCCCAGAACACAATATTTCCTTCTTCGTCATTAGGATATTCAATGTAAGACTGTTTCTCTATAAGTTCGAGCATCATAAGTGGCATTTCTTTTGGTTGAATTTGCTCTAGAAATACTAGGAAAATGATATTTCTTCCATCTCGAGAATAAATATTTTCCATTCGGGCCATATTAAATTCAAACATACAGTAGTAAGACTCAAAAAACTTTCTCGTTATTATGCAAACCGTCTTTCTGCTTTCATGAATGGCGTTTGTAATATTGACTGTTATCTCTTGGCCTGGTATGAAGTCTCGTTGGTGCACGCATAATTTAGCATTCCCTTCAGTTTCTAAGTTTGCAATGCAATCTTTTAATACAAATGCTCTATCATCATCACAGTACGAGATAAAAGCATCGTAAGTGTATTCACCGTCGTCTGTGGAAGCCTTGTAACTATAGTGTTTACTTTTTGCAAGATAAAACATGTATCGAAGTTTCCATCTGTATTTATACAATAAAGCCAAAAGAAGAATTGTTAAGATAACAACCAACCCTACAGACAAAGCAATTATTAAGTACGTATATGTACTGCATTTCTTCTGTAGTTGCTGTATTATTGGATCTATTGGGCTGAAACTTACAACGGTCCCATCTTCTAAATTACACTTTTCGTTAAGCAACAAATCAACTTTCGTTTTTGAAATCCACTTTAAAAATGGCAGTGTGTTACAGGTACATTGCAGTGCATTATTTTGTAAATTAAGTGTAAAGAAAGTACTTTTAGACAGACCATCGAACATTGCCATAGCTTTCGCGTCTAATGTCGTGAAATTGTTTCTTGATAGATCTAAATAATGAAGATTAATCAATCGAGAAACATCAAATGTAATCTTTTGCAACTTATTATGACTAAGATTAATATATTTTAATTTTGGTTGGCCCTTAAATAATATGAATGTAAGCATTTCAATACTATTCGCTGATAAATCTATGTACTCAAGACTGCTAGATTCTTTCGACATTTTATAACTATGAGTACTTAGAAATTCTCCTAGATAATTATTTTGTAGACTGAGATTTCGAATATTAGCTAAATCTAACGCAAACTTTTCGAGTTTATTGCTGGAAAGATTCAGCGCTTGTAAACTTGAAGGAGGAGGATCGAGTTTAGATACGGGAAAACTTTCTCCAAGTTTGTTTTCAGTCATCAGCAGGTATTTTAAAGACGAGTTCTGTAAATTTCTGCTTATCGGATTCCATGGATAGTAGCGGTCTTCAAAACCCTCTGCAAAAGTGTTTTGAAATGACAATGTTTCGACTGGAGTCAGCTTCAACTCATTTGTAAAGTTATTAAGATATGGTAGTAGCGTGTCAACCAAGCGATGAACGTAAAATTCTCTGATGTTTTTCAAACTTTGGTGTCCACCAGGTGTGATATGAATCTTACACTTTTCGTCAAATGAAATACGTGTTAAAAGTGGCATATACTCGAACATTTGTGCATTGATAAGTAAATCATTACATGTGCCTACATTTAGAGAACTAAGATGAATTAAATATTTATATCCTTCACCAAAGATATCACGTTTTTGATATATTGCAGGAACATCTATTTCCAATTTCTCCAGTGACTTCAAATGTGATATCGTTTTATCTGAGAAAATAAAACTAACAGCTGCCATGAAAATTTTACTTTTAATGCAAAGATGTCGAAGGGATACCAATGGGATGAAACCTTCGTTTGGAAATTTTGTATATTCTAAAGGATTGTAATTTAAATTTAACTCCTTCAGTTTTCCTAATCCATCAAAAGAATGTACTTTTATACCTTTGATATGGTTGTATGATAAATCCAGGATTGACAGATTCGATAAAGACTGAAATACATTATCGCTTATTACGCGTATACGGTTGTTTTGCAGATTTAAAATGTAAGTATTCGGTGGAAATTTTGGAATTTTCGATATTTTACCGTTAGCGCAATCCACATGTAAGTTTTCTATTCCTACTTCATTATAGCAGCGGCAATGTGTATTAAATGTACACACATAAGACAAGGCCACAGCGGAATTCGTCTTGACACATAAGAAAGTTGATAAAAGTAACAAATTAACAATTGCAATTATCCGCATTGTCCTTTTTGTTTAGTAAGTAACCTGTGAAATATAAAATTCTTGATATAACAATCCGTCCCGAAATTTAAACGTGGAATACTGTGTTCCCCTCAGCCGCCTTTAACATTGTCATTATAACAACATGACTTACTATATTTTTAATTATGATGATGCAGGTGTGAAAATGTTCAGCTGTTAAATGTGGGTTAAATATTTTGTTAACTTTGGATACATTATTTTAATGAGACAGTTGAAACAGTTTAGAATGCAACATAAGAATACAACATGATATAAAGTAAATTCATTGTATTTTTTACCTTGGAGAGAAGAAAGTTGTATGTATATTTACATACATTACAATTATATCAGCATGTTTTCCATTTATCCTCTTTTGAATGTGAACAACAACTGAAAAATACTTACTTATGACTTGCTAGTTGTAACAACCTGAATAGGAAGAGAACTACAACTACCTGAAACAACAGAAAATTAAAACAAGGATGTTTTTTTATAAAATGAATTTTAATTAATCTTCTTTCACTTCCTGTACCTACCTACACCGACAATAACACAAAAGATTTTTTTTTAAATTTGTTTGAAGAATAATGTAAACATATAGACAACAATTGTGTTGTTTCATACTTTAACATGTTTTTGTCGATCAGTTGTTGTTAGATGACTTTCACGAACTCCAAGGGAAAAGTTCATACATTAAAGGCAGTAGTAAAAAAAGTTATAAATCACTTATTAGAAAACAAATTAGGGTTGAAACCTAAAACCCAGGTAAACACATAGACTTTAAAGTCATAAGAAACGAGTGACTAGTGGAAAATAATGTTCTTCCAATTCTTGAACCAATGCATACGAACATCATAGAATTAGTCTTCTGTGCACGAATTTATCATTTTTTTTCGTGTAAATTTCGTATAATCGTCAATTTTTTTTTCAATCGGTCAGTGTTGTTGTGAAAATATGGCAGGTAATTAAAGTTCGTGTTTTGAAGTCAAAGTTTAACGATTGTCACCTGTTTGTCAACAATCGACAAAAAATCAACAAAAAAGCACGGAAATTGAGCACGTGTTTAACATGTAAATTCAGATAATAGTTTATATTAAGGACATCCATGCGTATTGTGATCACCGGATTTTTACGAGATGGGTCACAATGAGGTCACTTTGCATACGGAAAATATGTCGGGGGAATTGCTTCCTGGAAGGAAGCAATTACCATAAAGTAAACTTTTTCTAAATATGAATAAACTAAAGAATTTTCTTCAGAAAAAAGTATATGTACATAAGTTTTATAATGAAAACTATCCATTGAGTTATAAAAAAACATATGTATTATTTTTTCGATTTGAGGTTTCTTATGACTTTAAGAGGGAAACATCAGAACACTGAACTAAAAAAAAACCACAAAAGTTATTTGAAACAGACTATTTGTGAACAGCTGACATATTCCTACCTTTGTACAGGAACATAGTGATTAAACCTGTTTGTATTGCTTGTCCAACCTCAATATGTCAAGCTCCTAATTATCCCTTGTCTTCCGTAAAGAAAGTGTAAATTGATTAAACAACCACTATGAAAGAAACTTTCAAATGAATAACACATTATTGTCCATTTGACTTCAAGATTGAGGTGTGTAGAAAAAATAAGATAGATATAAAAATATCAGTAAAATCAGAATAAAAAGTCAATGGCGTACTAGAGAAAATCACACTCACTGAAAATAAGCTAAAGGTACTTTACTTAACAGGATAAAACTTTTCTCGTGCCAAGTATTTCTTTATTTGAAACAAAGATAAATTCTGCACAATTTTTTGAAAAGTGCAAATTTAACAAAGACACTGATAGGGGAACATCAATAGTGGTATTACACCTTACAACTGATAAAAGTATTTCGGGCAGCATTTAAAAGTTCCATCTATCAATATTGCGGACATATCATTGCAAAGGCATTCAAGATTGAGGTGTGTAGAAAAAATAAGTATACCTTTCTCGTGATCATTTGCACTGACCTTTCGATATATATGGCCAGTATTTACTCACCTATGTTAAACTGTAAATACAATTATGAGCAAGTATAAAATCGGCGAAAATGAAAGAATGAAAACATTAAAAATCGGAAGGAGCAGTTAAATTCAAAATTATACGCATCATAAGCATTAAGTGCTTCTTCAATACATTTTGAATTTCAAAAAAGTAAAACTTACTGTTAATGTGTTGACTGTTATAACCTGTACGTGAGCGACTTTCTCATTTAAAAAACAGAAAATATTCAAAACTGAAAATTATACTGATCGAACTTCGAAAATTCCTGTATTCACTTATGCAAATGTTGAAATTGACATAGCAACACTTTAAGATAAAAACTATTCAACATTTCAAAGTCAATGAATTCTAGTTCTGAAATGTAACATTAAACTACAAGTGTATACCACATATAATGAATTATGATAAAAGATTCCCCGTAAACTAATTTAACTTGTAAACTTTTCAGAGGTTTCAAAATCACTGAACCACAACTAAAAGAGGGTTTGGGTTATAATCCCCATGGAGATGAGATGAAATCCAATAATTTATCTGAACATGAGATGTCCTTATGCTTAATCGAATACATACCAAATATTAATGTACCATCATTGATTCATCTGAAACTGACATAATCATAAACTTGAACAAGCAACTTTGCAAAACTTTTTGTGTAAAGTCTATAAAACGCGACGTAGAAGGATTGAACCAAATAACCTTTATGGCCTGTACCAAGTCAGGAAAATGACCATTGTTATATTATAGTTCGCTTCTGTGTGTGTTATATTTTAATGGTGTTTTTCTGTTGTGTCGTAGTTCTCTTATATTTGATGCGTTTACCTCAGTTTTAGTTTGTACCTCAGATTTGTTTTTTCTTTATCGATTTATGAATATCAAACAGCGGTATACTACTGTTGCCTTTATAAGGCTCTATTGTTTTTTATTCTTACATGATTTTTTTCTGGCCGGTCAAGACAAAAATCAATACTTCAATATTTTTTTTATGTATAAGCCTAGAATTTGTTTTTATATTAAGAAAAGGTTCGCGATGTTTGGTACTCGCAGCAATAAATACTCATACGGTCTGGAACAAATACATTTGGAATTGTTGTAATCGAATTCTCAGAAAAAAATCAAAACAATAAAGAGGGGGGAGGGCGGGTTTTTAGTACAGCATTTATTTATAACTTACAACTTTAAGATATTCAAAGGTGAGAATTTTCCAAGATGTAGTCGCTAACAAAACTTCGTATTCATTGTATGATTTAACAGAAGTGCAATATTCAGAGCTATATTTCCATCTAAGTGAAATGTCAGTAATTAATTAAAGGCCAGTATGCTCATTGAAATTGAGGTTAACGGATGTAAATAAAACGTACCAAAAATATGCATATGCAAAGGAACATGAATGGACCGCAAACATGTAAATGTAAATTAATAAAAAAAAAACCCATAACATTCCTTGTGGTAGTTAGTGACAACTGGAGCGAGAGTACAAAAATGGAGATATAGAATTAAACAAACATTTAATTTCAATTGTACGCTTATTCACTTACCCATCTGATGTAAAAATAGCATCTTGGAGAACTAAAGCTACAATTTTTTGGTTATTGTTATTTTTTTTTAATTTAACCCATATGATACCAAAACATGTATGGTCAGCTGGACCGTACGAGTATACTCATACGGTCCGACCGTACGCGTATGGTCGGACCGTACGAGTATACGTATACGGTCCGGACCGTACGCGTACGGTCCACATACTCGTATGGTCTGGAACATATTTATATTGATAAAACTCCAAAGGCATTTCTCTATGATATGACACACGGATTTCATCGGTAGGTAAAACAATATATGAATAGTAAGCATCTTCTCAAGTGGTGTGTCTTGTGAAACAACTATTTTTACAAAGTGCAACCTCAAAGGAACGTAAAATTACACCAGACATCCATAGATAATTTTGTTCTCGCCATTAAAATAAGCATTGTCACAATATTTAATATTTAATCCTCCTAAGGTTGCAAGAGCACTAATTAAAAGACAAGAATCATATGCGGTTGAACGTTCACTGGATGCAGATAACAATATTGTGCAATATCGGAAACAAATGCATTTTATGAACATTGAGGTGTTCAGTAGCGGCTTTCAGGAATCGTATCTGTGTTAATTCTTACATATAAATGCACAGTATAATCGATATTTAAACAAAACATCAAACTTATACACGTTGATAGGGAACGGTCTGAACTTGCTATGAAATGTTAACTTTTGCTGTGTATTGAAGGTTTAACTGTGCTTTGCGATATTAGAATAGCAAATGTATTGAAGGTGTAATACCACCAAATCATGGTACGTCACATCCGGTTGCATACGAAAGTAGGCCTAAAAAAATATTCCCTTGAATTGGACAGTTGTAGAAAATTAACCCTGCATTTCAATGCACTTAAATTTTTCTGAGTCGTAAATATGTATGTTGGGTGTCTGAAAGCATCATTCTTTTTTTATTTGATGGTCTTATAAAATATTTTGGAACGTTAAGGTTACATAGTTACCAAAGCAGGTAACCAGTAAATAACAGTGTAAAAATTGGGTTGTCTACCTCGGCGGTGGTTACTTTCTTATATGCAATGAAATGTAGTGTGAAATTTTCACTGTATCACTGGAAAGGATTGAACTTTACACATGCAAAGTATTTCTTTGGTTGAAATAAAGGTAAATACTATACGATTTTTTTAAAAGTGCCAATTTAACAAAGACTAATAGGGAAAAATCAATGGTGGTATAACACCTGAACAGAATTGAGATTAAATGACGCTTGTGATAACATGACTCTTTTATCTGACCTTAGGTTCAAAGTTAAGAATGTAGTCATAAATCCTTGTTTCGGTTTCCTGTAAAATTTATTTTGGACCAATGTTCTTGGTTACCTGGACATACTCTATCTGAATGATCATGTATTTGTGGGTTTTGTAATGAGAACTAATACTTGCCTGACTTTCTACATTTTTTTTATAGCTAAAAAATATCCAGGCATGCGTTTTTATTAGACGTTTTAAGTCTTGTTATAAGTGTTCGATCGCCCATAACAAATTTCAAATCGGACATAAATTGTCGACTTAGTAATCATCAGTATTATTGAATTCTCCAATAAAGATTTAAGGGACGGAATTTTATCTAATCTAACGTGTCTAGCTGGTGACATATCTAAAGCATTATGTCAAATTTCAATATAGTTCGTTTTGTACAAGATATTATGCTATCTACCAAAACTCTATACGTATAAATTTAACCATTGCATTGTTTTACAATGAAGCAATACCTTCCATTTCAAATCAACGATTTCCCTCATCAAACAGGTAAACTTGTTAGAGTGTATACTTGTAAGTTTTGTGCGAAATAGGTTATATTCGGGAATAAAGAAGTTCGGACAATAACCAGATTCAACCCAATCAAACAGCCTTCCTAGACACATATCAAAACATTCAAGAAGGCACTCTGGACGCCAAGTATCCGAATCTGTTTCCTCTGACATCCAGAATATTAACATCTTCATGACGTACGATGACACAATATCTTCCTCGGGGAATTGTGGTTCAATGTATTCTTTGAGTATTATCTTAAGTAGGATATAACATTGTTTTTGACAGTCATTAAGAGATTCTGTAAGTAATTTTTCCATGGCCCCATAACCGAGTCTGAACTCAACCTCTGTAAATTCATCAGAGGAAATTTTTGAAGGCAGACTTATTACATGACAACCTTGTTCTAACGCTTTCTCTAAAGTGCTTTGTGAAGGCCATGTTTTTCGTGTTCGTTTTGCCCATTTTAGTAACACTGGAGGTAATGTGTTACATTTGAAAGCGTCCACGATATCAACATCAAATATCCAAAAATATGTCTGTTTGAATGCTGGTCCATGTGGTATCCAGTGTGGCAGGAATCGATTAATAAAGGGGAAAGAAGTTAAACCACTCTTAGCCCTCTGTTCATTTATATTTCGACAAGACAAACATTTGTATCTTTTGATATCTACAAGATTCCATTCAGCATCTGTAACTTGTTTAGTCAGTCCATTTATCCTTACATAAGGAAAAGAAGTTGAAACTGACGGCACAAATTTTCTCGTGAAAGCATCTTTTTGATAGGCTCGCAGCCAACAGCATCCCGGTGGTATATCATTATCCCCTGTAAAAATAACTAATTCCATAGTACATGAACTGTTCATTGTCATTTCAGGGCTAGAATTAACAGAAATGTTATCCAATATTATATCAACATCTGATGTGGACATAGAAAGGCTATCAGCATAGCTGCCAGTCACTCTTCCCCAGGGTCCACACAGTCGTTCATATATCCCATGGTAAGTGTCAATCAGTTTCAATTTTAAAGGTGGTGTTGCTATTATCTTTGCAATAAACTCGCTAACCTTTATTGAAATGATTGCTTCTTGTTCTTTCGTCTTCACATACTTGTCCTTTGTAACAGAGCTTTCTTTCGATAACAGAGAGCCCATACTAGAACTGTAAATAAATCAAAGATATTTATGTGTATGTTGGTGCTAGTATTTAGTTCAGCTATTATTTCGAGCACGTAAAAGAAGAAATATGTCCCTTTAGATTGTGTCAAAACATTTCAAGATTACTTTTTACAAGTATCATTCGAAAATTTTACGAATGTGGTTTCAGTCAGAAAGGAAATATTGATATATAAAAACATTTTCCTCCTCTTAATCTTTCGACTTTAACGTTCAGGAAGAAACTAGCTTCTAAAAAACGAATGATGCCATTTCCGTCAGCACAAAACATATCACCAGGAAACAGTAAAATAACAAAAAATATCAAACGAATTCAATAAATTTCAGAAAAAATTCAAATTGGAAAAAATGTTATCAAATGGCAAAATCAAAAGCTTACACACATCAAACAAATAAGTAAATGTTACCTCATGCATCCATGTGACCATATTCCAACGGGTTAGTTTCTATCTTAGTGTTATTATATTGGCAAAATTTTATGAATTGGAAAACTCCGAACATTGTTTTGTATAAATATATGCCAATTCCGAAGCACTGACTGCTGAAAGGGTGGCACCATGTGGACCTTAAAGAGTACCCTTGTCTTTTTTATATCAAACAATCCATATCATCACCATGAAAATTAACCAATATGCCGAATACAATCTGTAGTAAAATTTCATTTCAGAGCCCCCGACTCCCCCTTGGTTCTATCTAGAATATTTATTTTCTGTGGGTGATGATAAAATTGATTTTATTTGTTTTAACTGGACATTTAACTAAGTAATAAATTCTTGTTCATACCGAAGCACTAACTTCTGTGAAGGGTATGGTATGATTAAAGAATGTAAGAAATCTCTCTTCATTTTGAATTTAGATAATCCATATTATCACCGAAAATGAACAAATATGATTAATATCATCGGTTCTACGTAAGTTTGTGTTTTCTTTAGATACTACATGTTGCACAATTTATCACTCACCGCCTTTTCCTGTTTGACAATGTGTTATCAATTTTTCAACAATGAGAAGATTTTCATTGCCTACTCGATAACTGTTATTTTTCTGTACCGGATCAGACAGGATAAAAGATCATTCAGCCATCATATTCAAGCTAGTCACTAAAAATGGATGTCGATTTTAGATATTTTGGCATAAAGTTAATTTGGTATTATTAACAAAACTAAAAATCAATTGACAATGTTCAACTTTTATTTCACCTCCCAGCGTAAGCTATTGCATTCATTTTGGTGTCGTCTTCGTTATCTTAAAAAATAAATTCTCAGCTTAAACGAGTCAGGTAGTCAATACAGGACAAAAAACTCGTGCTAGGAATCAATATATTACAATTTCGGTTTCCTCGATTTATTTGTTGATTTTCATTGGTTGATAATTTTTTGAACAGTTTCAATCAACCATATTTTCAATCTTTTTCAGATCTGTAGTAGATAGAAAATGTTTTGAAATACCAATTCAGCAAAACATATTTATTTTTAACATCTATTTCTCTATTTCGTGCACAACATGTTTCTTACCAAGAGTTCGAGAAATAATTTATAACCTTAAAACAACAGACTTCGACGCCATATCGTATTTTGACGGGAATTTTTCATGTTTATTAATGATATATTGGCCGACAATTGTCAACAGTATGAAAACACTGCTGATGGTTTATATATTAAATAAAATTTTCTGAGGTTGAAGACTTAAAATCATAGATGCCATACAGATAGAACGAAGTTTTTGAAGTTATCAATTTTTAAGATCCACTTTTTTTAGAAATAAATCGTTTGCCCCATATCACCAACTTTTCGTAAAACACTTCAAAAAGTCATTAGCAAAATTTAAGCAGATTCTAGATATTTTTCTTACTATTTGAGACCCAAATAATTCCAATGCAAAAAGGTAAACGTCCAGTCAGCCTTTTCCAGATAATTTTTAAGAATCAATATCTCAAATAGGAGTTCCTTAACCTATGAATATTTTTGGATAATTTTGTTCCTTAACTAATGCTCTTCTGACTTCAAATTTTTAAATTTTGATTTTTTTTTAAATTTCACCTTTTGACCTACATCATTAAGTCAAGCAAACTTCGACAATTAGTCACCTTCGGTGCTGTCATACAGAAAATAAATGTGCATAAGATTGTGGCTGCGACAATTAAACACTTGTGTCAGTTTATTTTCAATCTATGAGTTTGAATGTCCCTCTGGTATCTTTCTCCCCTCTTTTAAGTCTGCCTCATATCTTGACTTACATTTAGAAATTAACAATGAGGGTCTTTCCGGAGTCACCTGACATCACCTCCGTTTTTTTGGTGGGGTTCGTGTTGCAAAGTCTTTAATTTTCTATGTGTGTCTTGTGTAATATTATTTGTCTGTTTGTCTTTTTATTTTTTAGCCATGGCGTTGTCAGTTTATTTTCAATCTATGAGTTTGGCTGTCCCCCTTGTATCTTTCGCCCCTCTTGTTTTAAGATCCAGTATAAAAAAAACGATTTTTCAAATGCGTGTTTTAGATTTTACCATGCTGAATATTCCAGATCATAACTTTCCAATTATAAACATTAATTTGTACATAGCAAATTTCAAGTATTATAATTCAGTGCATTTATTTGCATAACAACATAAATGTTGCCCAGTATGAATGCCGAATTGTTCATTCCTCATAACCACTTGTTTTGTTTAGACATACAAATTAATGTAGGCGGGGTAAATCATACTATATTTAGTCTGTTCTTCGAGGTTTTGTCGAGGTACATTTTTTTAGTACAGAAATAGTACCTATGCAAAAGTAGCTGTGTATTAGGTCAGCTGTCGAGTGTTAAATACGGATACTACTGCAATAACCCATATGTTAATTATAGATGATTCGCCACATCCGTTCTATTGAAGTAAAACACATAAGGTCAATAACTGTATTATAGGACACAATTATTATTTAAATGTCCCGTCTACAGTAAAAATTGCAGGGACTCTATGTTTTTTCGGTCTGTTGATCCATATGTCAGTCATCATCTGTTAGTCCATTCGTCCCGTATCACATTAAAGCTTTGGTTTAAGATACGTTTGCGTCACATCAGTACATTGTAGAATAAATTATAAGATTAATTAAAGTGTTAAAAACCAGCTAAGCTCTTACTTGTATGACCGTCGCATAAAATTCCATTTATTGATAACAATGTGTGAAGAATACAAACAGATATAGTAGGTTAACATGTCAAAAATAGGGGTACAAGATTCAACACTAGCCTTCAAATTATTGGTGTTAGCAGATCTTCATCGTTCACAGATAGTCCAAGCGGGGCATGGTGTCATATGAACACATATTATTGAAACATGCATCTATCTTTTTTTTTTGTATATGAAGTCCCTGTTTTATGCTTCATATCCAACTGCAAAATCGCATCGTTCGTATACGAAGAGTTAAAGGGTAATGGTATACCAGTAAATTACTTCCTGTTTTACGTTATTTTGTTTTTGTTCTGTTTTTTTTTTTTTTTTTATTTGGGTGTCGCTGGTGAGTTTTATCGTTTATATATACGAAAAGAGCTTCTTGCGTGAATCAAAACTATATCAAGTAATATTTCAGATCTTCATAATTTAGATTTTGGAAATGTTTCTCAATTATTGGCATTATTGTCTTCCAACTTTTTATATTTTTTTTTACTTAAATCTTTAAATAAAACTAAATGTCTGAGATCTATAAAAAGTGGATGACTGGTAATTTGGTGTGTGAATCTGTAATGCAATTAGTTATCAAAGGTACCAGGCTTTGAATTTGATAAGCCATACGCACGTTTCGTCTACATAAACTTATCAGTGACGCTCAGATCAAAATAGTTAAAAAGTCAAACAAGTTATTGAAAACCAATTGAAATCTTCTTTAAATTATCTTAAAAACAACCAATCAGTAATTTATTGGTTCGCATATACTGATACACCCTTTTTAGTTTGCCTGTATATTCCACTAAGAGTATCTTTTTACATTTTTTTGGTAAAAATATTGAAATTTGGGTGAAAAGTCTTTATTGAGATATCGAGATATGTTCACTTATAGTTCTACATATGACATCGTCATACATTCCCTTAAAAAAAACCTGCTTATTGTGAACTTCGTACGGCTATAATCTTAAAAAGTAATGTGATATCATATTAAGATACCTATTTAAAGAATTTATGTTTTTATTCGCCAAGCTTAACCCAAATAAATTATTAAGTCAATAAATAAAGGCAACAGTAGTATACCGCTATTCGAAATTCATAAATCGATAGAGAAAAAACAAATCCGATTACAAATTAAAACTGTGGGAAACGCTTCAAATATAAAAGAACTACGACACAACAGAAACACGACATTTAAATGTAACACACATAGCAACGAACTATAATATAACAATGGCCATTTCCCTGACTTGGTACAGGGCATTTTAAGAAAAAAAATGGTGGATTCAACCTGGTTTTGTGGCATGCCAAACCTCCCGCTTTAATGGCAATGTTAATTATAACATTAAAATGACAACATCACATGACAGGACTACAATACAAATAAATGGGAGAAAATATAGGACAGAGAAACAAACGACTAACAGCCAATAACAATTAAACTCAACACATGTATACTATAGGAATGAGCTCTCCTTGCGAGTAGTCTATCCGTAAATGAGCTCTCCTTGTGAGTAGCACACTTTGATACTTTATTTATTCTCAAACATCAGAACCATTTCATATCAAAATATTCATTTAAATGTTCTTCTACATTTATTATATAATCTCAAAAAATATATCACACAAATTTCACCAATACACAGTCCGTATCGGAACTCCATCAAACAAAAATCAAAATCTACGATAATCTACAAAACACAATAAATACATCATTATTACAAATAATCATGTCAGATCATCAAATTAGCTAACTAAAATCTAGCAAATGGGTGGTTTGCGTTGAGTAGATGTATAACAAAAGAAACGTATGCTACTCGGAAAGACAAAACATCGAATAACTTGTTATCAACAGATCTGTTATTTATAACATGTATAATAAGATTCTGCACGAGAATCACGATCCTACCCTCATGTAAATGGGTAGGATACCTGCATGGCTACATACAAAACCATGTATACAACTATGTGCTCATCAACACGTGTTGAACATAAACAAACACAGACATGTGATTCCGGTACTATTAATAAATATATGTCAGTTGCATCTATTTGATGAAGGGACAATACATAGTTTTTCTTTATCATGTTTATCTTCAATTGTAACCTCGTGTTTTTCTTGTATTTAATAATGAATACTAACAAAATTTGTAATCGAAAATAGAGTGTGATGTATAGCTGCACCTTATGAGATTGATATAAACTCAGAATAATAGTATCATTTTGTAACCTATTTAAGAATAGGTTAAGAATAGATGAAGGGTTTTTGGTTGCTCTGTTTTAGGTTTTCTATGTAGTGGAATGCGCACTGGATTTGTCTTTTATCGTATTTCCATTTTTCTTTTTGCCAAAGCTTTTCCATTTTCCTCGACTTTTTCAAAAGCTTTTCATTCTATGAACATGTATCATATAGTACTAATTTATAAGCCTAGCATTTTTGATGATCATTTGTATTCCGGTGACAAATTTACCCTGTCTATCAGTCAACATGGTCAAACAAAGGGCAGATCAACCAGCACTTTGCATAATGCAGGGTGTTAAAACATTTAGTGCATGTTAAGATATGACAATTTTGTTTCCCTTTGCATTTTCTTCAATAAACTCATCATAGATACCATGATATAATTTTATATTTACACCAGACCTGCGTTTCGTTTAAAGACTCATCGGTGACGCTCGAATAAAAAAATGTTAAAAAGGCCAAATAAAGTACGAAGTTGAAGAGCATTGAGGACCAAACATTCCTAAACGTTTTGCCAAATACAGCTTAGTATTTCAAAAATTCAAACTTTTGTTAATTTGTAATTATGAAATATCAATAATAACTCATTTCAACACAGAAGTACTGACTACTGGGCTGGTGATACCAAATGACATAGAATGTCGAACTAGTAATTTAATTTTGTCATGTAATAAAGTACAAATAAAACATGGAAGTTTCCTCTAATAGTTCTAAATAATTATATAAGATCTCATGTTGCAAACAGTTAAAAAGTCATAATCTCCAGGAAATATCAGTTGTAATTTATTGGTTTTCCTTATATAAATAGTACATGATATTTACAAAAGATTAATCCTACACAAACAAACATACTTTATGTTTTACCGAAAAGTTTCGTTTTCCGCTTTGTTAGTACATTAAGTCATGTTATTTCTTAATGCTTTGTTCTATATAATAGTAATGTTTCGAAATTAATTTCATCTCTACATACAAATCTGCTATTTGAGCAAATGAGGATCCGTTAGTTTGAGCTTTGATTTTGCCATTCGATAACTGATATTCCGATTTGAATTTTCCTTGGAGTTCGGTATTTTTGTTATTTTGCTTTTTTAGTACACACTAATTAAAGGAATATATTGACTGCATTAACTCTTATATTGTAGGCAAAGGTAATATCTTCGGTTAGCTCGCTTGCTAGCTGAACCGTGAAGTCATTATTACGTTAGGTAAACTACCATCCTTTAAGAGAAGACTAATCCGACAGATAACCAATATATATATATATGTCTTTAGGACTAGGCTACTTCCAGAGAATGAAAGTATACTTTACTTAAAATTGACTTCACGGTTCAGCTAGCAAGCAAGATATCTAAAGATATTACCTTTGGCTACACAGTCAATGCTATCGGCTGTAAATATGACTACCTTATTCATATTTAGCTAAATCAATAGACTTCAAAGATCGTGTATACATATGAATAAAGGATGAGATCAATACGATTTTGGGTA
>CM034350.1:61442722-61500891 GCA_019925275.1 Mytilus edulis
GAATGTGATATGTTTACGATGGAAGATATTTGTCAAAAACTTATAACAAAGAAGTTGATGAATTGCCATATTTATACCCATAATAGTACCTCTCTTTACAATCAGTGAAGACCTTTTAGGAATTATGACAAAATCCACTAAGGAAACAACAAGTTTGAGTTTAAAACTGAAATTTTTGTGTCTAATTTATGAATTTCCATTGTTATAAAAAAAAAAGAATCAAAAAGAGAGAATAGCTGTGTTCTTATTTCGCATTTCATATTTTACTATGAACATTTGGGTGTGTTCAGAAACTTCTATATTGATGACACAGTGCTGTAATGAACATTGCAGTATGACTTTAGAGGAACATATTGTATTTGTCAATCTCAACAGCTTTTGAGTGCGCATATTTATGAAATTAATGTCCTCATTGGTTTTGTTTTGCCTTTATTCATAATCGGAGGCAAAGTAAGGTTAAAATGAAACCTGAAATAGTCTATCGTGATATGTCGTCAAAATATAAAATAAAATATGTTTGTAAGTAAACCTGATAGAACGACACATTTCAGCGACGACCATTTGATTAAAGATGGGTTTTGATAATCTTTGACACTATCCCAATACATCTTAATAGCAAATTAGTGTTGATTTTTGATGCTGAGACAGTTTATTGACAAAAGAATCAGAGAAAAACATAATATTGTCAAAATCTGTCATAATACCAAAAACAACTCTCTGAAGAGTTCATTTGAGATCGAAACGAGGGACAAACCAGAATATTACAAAATGCAAATTTAGCGAATAATCATCATTTTCATAGAAAAACCAAACAATAATCTCATCAGGAAACCGATAAAGAAATCAATGCTATGAATAAAGCTCTTTTAACGTGGTTTAAACTACTGATAAATGTTTCAATTTCTGGTAAGAATGACCTTTGTTCTACGATTCTGGGGTATAGACGTGAAATATTGTCAGTTATGTTACCAAGGTTGGATTTACTCAAGTCAGTCTAATGTTTTCCTGTACTGTAAATGTTGATTAAATGTCCCAGAACACAATGATATATCTACTGATTGTTTTCATAAATTATATTGCCAAAGATTTTAGTGCTTTTGGCATCATATATTGATTCTTAAACATCATGCAAAATGATTCCAGAAAAAAATATCCGTTTCAATCTCTTATTTTAATATAATAGAAACATTTTTACCTATAAACAATATAAATGAATACTGATTAAGTGGTTTCTTTTAAAAAGAACACTACAAACTGATAAAGGTTAGTTGACTCTTCCTAAATTATTGAAGATTTGATATGTTGATGACTTGCATATACTAATAAGAGGATGATTAAACGTTTGAATTACAAACAAAGAATAAGAGATATTATTGCATAGCAATATAATATTTCCCACAGAAGGTAACCAAATGTAAGCATGCAATGAATTCTAAGATTGCACTAGTGCAATAAATCATCAAAATTCATGACGTCATCAACGACAAATTCTTAGTTTAAACCAATTTTTTCTTTCAAATATTATATTGCTATACAATAAAAGGGTTAATGCATGAATATTGGGGAATATTGTCCCTCGTAGAACATATATTGCACTCGCAAGCTTGTGCAACATAAAATTCTACTCGTGAAAAATATTCCCCAATATTCATGCAATAACCCTATATTACAATTTCCACTAATTTGGATTTAGTACTATGGGAAAGCGAAGTTTAGAGAGAAGCTAGTTTGAGATATTTGAATAAATTAGCATGCAAATAGATGTGGCCAAATAAACAAAATCAAAAGCACGACCAACAAACGAAAAATGCCATACAGTTTCATGCGAAATTTATAGTGAATAGCAAATATTAGAAAATAGATTCTGTTTACTTCAAAATTTGACAAAGTAGTGATTATACGTATTACCCTTGACTGAAAATCAATTAGTTCATTAAAAAATAATTTCTTTTTTACATTCAAAAGATTTTTTAGAAATGTTATTTATTTCTGTTCATCTCAGGCTATCAAAATATTAGAAATAAATTGGACATGAAAAAAAGGAAAAGACAACTTAAATATAAAGGAAGATTTTAATTCCTCCGAAACAATCAGTTACTATTTTGCTTTCATATGCTATAAATCTACGAGAAATATTTACTCTAAATATTGCGTCTCAAAGTCTTAGTGACCATGTTACCCCCATTATGGTTTTCGGACAAAATCATAAAACTATAATAAAAAAAAAACCCAACCCAAACAACAGATGCTCCACAGGACGCAGCTTTATACGACCGCAGAGGTCGAACCCTGAACGGTTGGGTCAAGTATGGACACAACATTTAAGTTTGATACAGCACTGAATTTGGATTGTGATTGAATAGTTGACACAACATAGGTTTCTGACACAGAACGAATGTGGTCTAAGAACTTAAACGTAAAAACTTAAAAATTTTAAATTTGACATTTACCTGTTATGGTCCAATATCTAAAATCTAAACACATGGTTAGATTTAGCATATCATAGAACCCCAAGAATTCAATTTTTGATGAAATCAAATAATGTTCAATTTTATACCCTTTAGACCTCAATGTGGACCAATTTGATAACCAGGCCCAAATATTAAAAATCTAAATACATGGTTAGATTGAGCATATTGAAGAACCCCATATATTCAATTTTTGTTGAAATCAAACAAAGTTTAATTTTTTACCCTTCGGACCTTTATATAGACCAATTTGAAAACGGGACAATACTGTGCAATTGAATATTTCTTGCTATTGCGCAAAACTGTGCAATTGAAAATTTGTTGCTATGGCGCAATATTGTGCAATTAGATATTTCTTGCTATTGCGCAATACTGTGCAATTGAAAATTTCTTGCTATTGCACAATACTGTGCAATTGAAGATTTCTTGCTATTGCGCAATACTGTGCAATCGAAAATTTCTTGCTATTGCGGAATACTATGCAATTAAAAATTTCTTGCTATTGCACAATACTTAATATAATGATTTTGGACCCCGATTTGGACCAACTTGAAAACTGGGCCCATAATCAAAAATCTTAGTACATGTTTAGATTCAGCATATCAAAGAATCCCAAGAAATCAATTTTTGTTAAAATCGAGCTAAGTTTAATTTTGGACCCTTTGGACCTTAATGTAGACCAATTTGAAAACGGGACCAAAAATTAAGAATCTGAATACACGGTTAGATTTGGCATATCAAAGAACCCAAATAATTCATTTTTTGATGAAATCAAACAAAGTTTAATTTTGGACCCTTTGGGCCCCTAATGCGTTATGACCAAAGCTCCCAAAATCAATCCAAACCTTCCTTTTGTGGTCATAAACCTTGTGTTAAAATTTCATAGATTTCTATTAACTGATACTAAAGTTATTGTGCAAAAACCAATAAAAATGCTTATTTGGGACCTGTTTTTGGCCCTAATTCTAAACTGTTGGGACTAAAACTCCCAAAATCAATACCACCTTCCTTTTGTGGTCATAGACCTTATGTTAAAATGTTCACTTATACTAAAGTGATTGTGCGAAAACCAAGAAAAATGCTTATTTGGGCCTTTTTTGGCCCCTAATTCCTAAACTGCTGGGACCAAAACACCCAAAATCAATCTCAACCTTCCTTTTATGGTCATAAACTTTGTGTTTTAATTTCAAAGATTTCTATTTACTTTTACTAAAGTTAGAGTGCTAAAACCAAATGTCTTCTGACGACGACGACAACGCCAACGTGATACCACTATACGACCAAATTTTTTTCAATTTTTGCGGTCGTATAAAAAGAAAAAGAGTAAAAATCACAAAAATACTTAACTCTGAAGAAAATTCAAAACGAAAAGTCCTTAATCAAATGGCAAAATCAAAGATTAATATATCAAAAGAATGGACAACAACTATCATATTCCAGACTTGATACAGGCATTAAATGTAGAAAACAGTGGTTATATAGCTAGCTAAACCTCTCACTTGTATGGCAGTCGCATCAAATTCCACTGATTTTAAAGAAATGAACTGATGTAAATATGATCAATTTCATATCTATGGTGACAGGTTAACGCAATAAGACGATGAAGATGCATTTGTTTTAACTCAAACAAGTAATCTTTTGAAATAAGATTTTAAATTGAAAATGAAACAATTCTTGACAACGATTAAACATAACTAAATCCAACTTTAGTATTCTTAGGGGATTTATTTGATCTCCATTTGAAACAAAAGTGACACAAACGGTTGAGATGATAAACAGTAAAATAACAAGCTCACCTAACTCCGATGAAAATTTCCCCCACCTTAGTAGCAATATACCAACTTCACCTGCATATGGGATATACATTTCCGGCATTCAACAGCATGCAGCAACTATTTAGACTTCAGTGTCGGAGCAGAGAGTTGATGTTCGAGGGCTAGGTCAAAGAAAGTCACGTTCTTTTTCTAAAAAGTTTATCGGAATGTATTAAGATCTTGTTGATAAATATTCTGTATCAACTTCACAAATAATACAAGAATGTCTTGAAGTGAAGAGTATTTGTACTGATGTTGTTTATCATCTTAATAACGTGTTATAGTAATCTTTTATGTGTCTTTATAAATATTACTGTTACTGTTAAGTCTATTTTTGGTGGTATCAATTTGTCGTGGCTCTGTAATTATACATCTCATCATTGTGTTATTATTCTGTGTTAATTTTTTTATTCCTGTCTTCATTTTTGCTCAAATGCTATGTCTATATGCTTTTTTTTTTCTTTTTTTTTTTTACATATGACGTTGCTCTGTAATTATACATCCTGTCAAATGTTCTGTTTTGTGTCAATGTTTTTTTACATATATATTTATTTCTATGTTGATTAAGATAATAAAACAATGTTTACTGCTGTACCCCTATTTTGACATTATCATCTATTATATCTGTTTGTTTTGTTCGCACATCGTTGTAAATATAATTGAATGCTATGCGACTGTCATACATGTGAGAGGTTTAACTAGCAATAAAACCATGTTTAATCCACAATTTTCTTCTTAAGAAAATGCCTGTACCAAGTCAAGAATTTGACAGTTTGATGTGTTTTCGCTTTTGATTTTGCCAATTAATTAGGAACTTTCCTTTTCGTATTTTCCTATGAGTTTAGTGTTACTGTTTTTGTTTTTTTCTATGAATTGTATAAATACGAGAAGGCAAGAGACCGTCAAGTGTCTCCATTTTGACAAAATGTTACACTTAGATTTCACGTTGCTACAAATAAACCTTAAAATGGTGAGCTCGTCTTTTTTATGGAGTTGTGACTTGCATACATATAGTATTTGTTTGTTACCTCTACCATAAACTACCTTTCTGATTTCAATCTAAGAATCAAATATACCGGTAGATTTTTTTGGGGAAAATCTTCCCTGCCATTTGATTTAATTACATTTAATATATATTATTAGCTTTAATCACGTTAAAATATAATTAACTGAAAATCTGATTTGAAACAGATTGTCCTATCGGCTTTGCACTCCTGTAAATAAAACTCATGACGTCATCTGTAATAAAGCTTTATTTAGAAAGCGTATACAACCAATTTCAATCTACAAACTAAATCATTTTTTGATAGAATGATGATTAATTTAAGTTTCAAGACCTTTTCAGAACAAAAAGTTAATTTATATTTATTTTCACAAAAATAATTCAAGTTTCTATTTTCACCTACACAATTATATTGCTTTTATTTCAATTGAAAAGTAACCTTAACAGACTTCTAAGTCAATCAGAAAACATTAATCACTTGGAGCTTTTTTAATTCATAATCTATGACTTATTTTTCTGTATCCATTGCCTTTGTATTTCTTATACATTCCAACTACAATTGCAGACTATTGTCTATTGAAAAATCTCATTTTTACATCCATTAGTAATTTGCAAATTTGAGAAAAACTTTAATTTTCTGAATCTTTGATATAATGGTGCTTTACTTTGGATATTTCTTCAAATGAATGGTACAACAATCCTCTCAGGAATCCATTTCCTTTCTTTAACAATTGCTTTTCTTGATGTGTGAAATTTTGACAATAGCTTGAACATAATTTTCTTAATCTATGAATAGTTTCATCATGAACTCTATAGTATATTGTCAATGATGCCGAGACTAATAGATTCTAAATGAATGAACCGAAGAAGAAAATGAAACAGGGAATTGTTCTGCTATTTTACTTTCTGATAATACCAAGTTGTGTTGATGGAATCCTTTCATTCTATGTGGAATTATTTTATAATCTCCCATTAAATTTTTCAGCTTTATCGAAACCGGTTGATAAAAGATGCTTTTTATCCTCAAATCAACGTCCTGTTGTCTAGTACACACTTTGACAAGAATTTATTGAAAGGATAATAAAAATACATCATGTGATTTACGAATTATTTACCAAACATGGTCATTTCTGATAGCTTTCCTTTTTTATGTTTACCCTTTTATCATATAGTACACCTAACACTTCAAAGTCTTCGAAAATACGGTAAAACAATGTCAACAAGCAGTGATACAAGAAAGCTACAATAATGTTTTCTTGCTGGCTGACAAAGTTCCTCTGATTTTTTTATATGAGAAAAAAATCACAGCTTGTTGAGAATCGATAGGATATAAGATAAGATAAGATAAGATAAATTTTATTTCCAATAGAGAAACCATTATACGCATAGTCAATACATTGATTTTTTTTTTATACCAAACAATTGCAATAGACAATACACAAGGAAATAAAAAAGAAATACAACTGTAAAAACATGAAATATAAATTGAGGTAATAATACATGTAGTCACGTTCACCAGTATGTTTACTGTTTATTGATCATGCACCAGAAGCAGCATCACATCCATTATAAAAAATAGTTTTTGAGTCAAGTCCTTTCTCGTGGCTGATGCATATGAATAAGTAGTACTGTTGTTCATATACAGGATTCACCAAGGGAAGATGTTTAAAGGACACTCAAGCCAATACACAGAAATATGAACACTTAAACATTTTACCATAAACTAATACTCAAAGAAGAATTAAAAGATCAAATGAAGTATGCGACGTTCGAGAGCAAATCGAAAGGTTTTGTCAAATACAGCTTTTTTTTACTTGTTTGTTTGCTTTTTGGCCTTGAATGTTTGTCCCTAATATTTTATTAACTACGCACTTGCATTCAGATATCGCCGATCAAATTTATTCGTTCATAGTGTATTAATTTACGTTTTTTGATTAAGTTAGGCCTGCCAATTGATATTTTATCGTGTGTTTTTCTATGTAGTGATGTTATGCTATTGTTTCAGAAAAAGGGAGAAGGTTTGGATCCATTAAAACGTTTAATCTCGCTGCAAATGTTTGCACCTGTCCTAAGTCGGGAATCTGATGTACAGTAGTTGTCGTTTGTTTATGTAATTTATACGTGTTTTTCGTTTCTCGTTTTTTTATATAGATTAGACCGTTGGTTTTCCCGTTTGAATGGTTTTACACTAGTAATTTTGGGGCCCTTTATAGCTTGTTGTTCGGTGTTGAAGGCCGTACATTGACCTATAATGGTTTACTTTTTTTAATTGTTATTTGGATGGAGAGTTGTCTCATTGGCACTCACACCACATCTTCCTATATCTAGGTAGTTTTAATAGGGTTAATACATCCTTAGTATTTCATAAAATTGTAAGGTTTGCTAACAGTTAATTTACAGTTATGATCAATCAAACTTCACCCTTTCATTTAACTATCTTGTTCAGTAGAATTTTGTCTGAAATTTTGATTGTCATTGCAATGCAGTTAATTTTGCGATCGTGTACTTAAGATTTTGAACGTAACCAATTGCTTCTGTCATACCAATAGCTAGCATAAAGGTGTAGAAATGATGACGCCCTCTTTGAAAATATCTTCCTTCGTTAATTCTTCTTTGTTGGAAATATCTATGATGTTTCGCAATGTCTTCGGCATAAACTAGTAAATAAGAATAAAACAAAACAAAAAGTTCCAGACCCAGTTCAACGTTGAAGATGTTTACAATGAGACGATTGGAAAACGAGACCGTGATCGAACAACAAATAGTTACAATCAGCTAAACTACTTCTAGAGGTAAACATACAATTAAAAAAAAAATAGACAGGTGACTAAACTATATATCAGTTTTGAAATCTATATCTTTATATGACTATATAAAACCAGACAGACTCCGGTAATAAGAAAAAACTTAATTGAAAAAAAGATAGGAAACAAAAGACTAACATTGACCAGGTTCATCACTTTGAACAACATGAGTATGAGGGGTAGTACAATTTATAAAATGTCTGCCGGGTAGTTTGTCCGATACAACTCTTTTCTTTCTTTATCCCTTCAAATTGAAAAGCCTTGATATTGTTTAAATTTGTGAAAACTATAAAAAAAAAAAACTCAATCCAAATTATATAAATCGAACTTTGTCAAATATGTATCCCATGAAGACATACAATAGAATTATTGTACAACAAGAAAATTGATGTTAAAAAACATGAAAATACCAGGATTTAAATAAAAAGTTGCATTCTAGCACAAAAAATAAGTTGTCAATATCTGAAGTTGTTAATAAGATCGGAAAGTTGTAGCTATTCCATCACGTGATTGTAACCATTGCATAACTCTTTAATAAATATGTCCACAAACTGAAAATGTCTTTTAACTCGAAATAAAGTCAGCATTAAAAATTACTTTTTTTCCTGATCCATAATATTGATAGCAATTCTTCTAAAAATATCAAGCGGTACTGCTTTAAATACGTTTTTGACAAAGTATGACCTTTTCTGGAATGAAAGGCTAAAATATTTGTAACCAAATCAAATAAAAACGTTGAACAGATGATAAAACTGAAAATAACAAAAAGTGTAACCATGAAAGAGATTTAATTTTTTAAAATGCTTCATTGAAAATTCCGTAAAAAACAATATCAATATTTTATCACCAAAATTCTGTGCAATCTGGCTGGTGATACACTCGGACATCTACAATTCACCATTAAGAAGTATCGGTCAAGTGAAAATAATTACATTAGTTGTATGTTTCATTATAGTACGTTATTCTGATTGGCTACACTACAATCTTGCGTTATGCCTTAGTCAATTTCATTACACAATAAAATTTATCATTCATGATGGCACGAGGTCCCATAATAAAGTGTACAGGTAAATTAAATATAAAGTTGATAAATATCGAGTTTACATGATCCTTGCTATAAATGTAATTATAAGTATAGAATGCTTCTTTTTGCAACTTCATCGGGTTGTAAAAGCGTTGACCGTGCGCACATTTTTAGAATGAAGCGCTTCCGTGCTTCATACAAAATGTACTTCGGTCAACGCTTTTATACCCTAATAATGTTACAAAAAGAAGCATTCAATTCTTAAGTAAAGTATAAAGCGATATCAATTTTTGAATTAAATGCGTATTAATAAAATTAACAACAATTGTCGTTTGACTATAACAACTTGGGCACCCGCATACATGTTTAATCCATACACACTGCATATGTGCCTTTTATATGTAATAAGTCAGAAGCCTGTTGTTCATAGGTTGTCATTTTTAACTGTATATTTATTTCGTTATTTGTTTTATACAGACAGTAGTATTTTTTTCATTTGTTATTTCCGTATGTGTTATAGCTAACGTTAGAGTCTGGATTTTGTTGATTATTTAGGGCACTACGGTGACATATAGTGTTATCAACTACGTCTATTAGTCTTAAACGGAGAGTTGCTTCATTGGTAATAATACAACAACTTATTTAAATATTCAAGAAAAAAACGGGTGTAACAACATTCCAGCAGGGCATGTATATGAAGTACGATATTCCAAAACTTTCGTTTTCTTTTATGATAGAAATAAACTCATCATAGAATCCAGGACTAAAATTGTATATTTACGATGGACGCGCGTTTCGTCTACAATAGAATCATCAGTGACGCTCAAATAAAAAAATGTTAAATGGCCAAATAAAGTACGAAGTTGAAGAGCATTGGGGACTAAAAATTCCTAAAAGTTTTGCCAATTACAGCTAAGGTAATTTATTCCTGAGGTAGAAAAGCCTTAGTATTTCAAAAATTTAAAGTTTTGTTAAAAGTTAATTTATAATTATGAAAGAGGGACGAAAGATACCAGAGGGACAGTCAAACTCATAAATCGAGAATAAACTGACAACGCCATGGCTAAAAATGAAAAGGACAAACAGACAAACAACAGTAGACATGACACAACATAGAAAACTTACGAATAAGCAACACGCACTCAACCAAAAACTAGGGGTGATCTCATGTGCTCTGGAAGGGTAAGCAGATCCTTGCTCCACATGTGGCACGAGTCGTGTTGCTCATGTTATAACAAATCCGGTAAATAAACATATCAATGATAGCTTAAGTCAACACGAAAGTGCTGACTACTGGGCTGGTGATACCCTCGGGTAATAAAGTTATTCAACAACGGATTCCATGCGGTTATGTTGAAGTTAGCAATTTTAAAAGTGTTTTGAACGCGAATCCATCACTTGATGGTTAATAGATGTAGATCATCTTTGTCACAATTGAACATGTATATGTTCTAATGTCATAATCATACTCCTTTAATTGTGTCATCACTGAATGAGATTTATCACAGAATATATACTTCCCATGAGCTTTCTAACGTGTAGCAATAGTACAGCAGGATATGCTTACCTTTCCTGAGCACATGATATCACCCCAACGTTTCCCGGGGTTTATATTGGGCAGTTTCAAGCATCCTATGATATGTTTTGTGGACTTGTTTGTCTTTTTTCCGTTTTCGTTTTTTTTTTTACTATGACATTGCAAGTTACTTTTCGACTTATAGTTTTGAACATCTTCTTGGTATCTTTCCACTGATTTATACTTAATGGGTGTGTTTTAAGCTTGAAACCAAATGTCTTTCAACTCAAACCCTATCATAAGGATTAAAAGGTGAAAAAAAAACCCGAAAAGAACTAAAAGTGTAGTCAAACACAAACAAGAAACATTTCTGAATTTTAAATAGTTTCTTAGTTTTATATCACAGCTGTTTATTATTATGAAAGTAAATTCTGTGTTTTGATACCAACACCAAAGTACTGAGCCAATGTCAACTCAATCTGCATATTCACTTGTAATGACTGGTATTTATTCCGTCTTTTTCAACTTCATCTGTTAACATGTTTTTCTAGTTCAGACCGATTCGAATACGCTTAAATCATCGTATTTTAGAACATATGCAATAGTAATTTAATTTGTTTCTTTATTTCTGACAAATCACTTTACTCGTTGTTTTAAATGCAAAGAGGAATAACTCTGAATATCATGCTTCAATCTAATGTAGATAGGTTCTGGGTAACAAAGATTTTTTTTTTTTTTATTACTGTTTTTAGGTTTACTTGAATTTTCTATCCCCAACATATATGGTCTTAGCAATTTTTTGGTTGGCTTGGGCTTGTAGAAATATTTTGTTTGAATGCTTTAAAAATCTGAAAACAAATCTTAATAAATTGCATGCATATAAACTGCTCCTCTGGATTTAACTTAATCATGAACGATGAAAGCTGAATATTATAAGTAAAGAATGTGTAACAATCAATCGAAGCAGTTGAAGAGCTATGTCACCAAAAGGACCGAAAAAAGTAAAAAATAACTAAGATCATCAATTATTGCACATTTTTCATTTGACTGTCCAAATGTTTTATTCTAACGGTAATGGTGTCTTTTATGTGAATAAAACGGGCTTCTTATGTGTCCTGGTATTGCATTTAGTTTGTCAAGTTTTGTATGAAGCCCTTATCTGGATTTATATTTCATTAGTAACACTAAAACTGGAACATTTTAAAGCCAAGGATATATACATGAATACATTAGTACAATGATTACATTCCAATATTTTACATTCATGAAAATTCTAGTAAATACATAGTGTGTATGATTGGGTTTAAATTTCAAAGAGGAATGCCGAACCTGATAATGTACATACGAGCAAGCAGTTGCTAACCTTATCATAATATATAGCACGGACATTTTCAATTCCATCCTTTTTAGTTAGAAGCTGCCGCCCTTCTTTTCCATTAGAGGAAATAACAACGATACTCTCAGTTCCAAGTGACGCTACGTAAACGTTATGTTCAGTGTCAACGGCAATTCCTCGTGGTTTTTTAAGAACCTTTTCATCTTCATAAGTCCACAAACTGTTGCCATTCATATCGAAACATGTCACACTATTGGTCTTCCAGTTTGTATGATATATCTTGTCACCGAGTGACGTTACATAAGTATCGACAGTTATATTTGCTTTATGAATTACGGAAATATGACCAGTGTCTAAGTGTAACACATGTATACCTTTCGAATAAACAGAAAACATAACTTTTCCATCTACATGAGTTATTCCGTCGCATTGCCAGGTTGTGCCAATAGACTTTTTTATTTTCTTCGACATAATATTTGCGAAAGCTATTTGTCCGCTACTTCCGGTTGTTATAGCGATTGTTTTATTGTCTATACACGTGACATCAAATGCAAACAAAGGTGACAACGAAATTTCACCACTAGATGTGCCAGTGCTATCCATTATTACTATTCGATGATTGTATGTGCCATCTACAAAAGCAAATTTGCCATTGGGCAAAATAGCACAACTTGTAATTGTATTTTTATTTGAGCCTGCTGGAACAATAAGAGTACGCTTTACTTTCGCCTTTACAGCAGATTCAGATCGTGATTTGTGAGTTTTTGACTCTGAAGTTTTACTTTTGTCATGTGTTTCGTTCGTATGTTGAATATCTACCGAGAACAAATCCTTTGTAGAACTTCTTTCTTCTTGAATATCTCCAAATGTCTGTAAGTCAATTAAAAAGTGTTTAATCTTTTCATTTATATTGCAATGGATATTGATTCTATCTAGCCGGGTATCCCCATATAATACCTGTAGATATTTCTTTTTATTTTCCACATCATCTTTTAATTCATTCATTCCAGCGAATGCCTGAAAATCTGTGGCATGTTTTTTGATCGCATCAATGTTCTCTTTAATTTTCACAACTTTGTTCTTTCCGTCTGTGACCTCCTTTATAAAATCTTCAGATTGTTGAATGATTTTCTTTTCGATAGACTCCAGTTCATCTTGTAACTTTCTCTCAAGTTTATCAAAGAGATTTGCCAACTTTTCTCGAATTTCTTTGATCTCGCTTTGAAATTTCATTTTACTCTCATGAATTGTTTTCAAATTTGTTTCTTTATCTTTTAGAATTTTGTCCATATTATGTTGGATATTTTCGATTGTTGAAGACATTTCTAAAAAAGCAGCAGACTTTTTGACTCCATGTACAATGTCACTAATTGAAGATAAGCCGCTGCAGTTTTTGTGCTCGGTATCGGATGATATTTTACAGCATGGGATCTTATGTATTGGGCAAAAGTAATCATACTTTTCATCATGCTCATTGCAGTAGTGCTTTTTCTCGTGAATGAAGGACGGAAGTTTTTCATAGTCATCAATTGAGATGATGCCATGTTTTCTGGACGTTTTTGAATGCGTATGGTGAGTATAGCAATCAACACACAGCCCTTCCTCACATTCGGAACACCAATGCGCGGTCGGATTATCATTTTTCCTGTACATGCATGTGTCACAAGGGAGCACAGATGTCGAAGACATTTTAACTAAAATATAAAATAATGATTATATTATGCTGGTGGACGTTTTGTCCCCGATGGTATCACCAGCCCAGTAGTCAGCACTTCGGTCATTTTTATAAATTTCCTGTTACAAAACTTTGATTTTTTTGAAAAAAATGAGGATTTCTTATCCCAGGAAAAGATTACCTTAGCCGTATTTGGCACAACTTTTTTGAATTTTTGGGTCCTCAATGCTTTTCAACTTTTGGCTTTTGACTTTTTTGATCTGAGCGTCACTGATGAGTCTTATGTAGACGAAGCGCGCGTCTTGCGTATTAAAATATAATCCTGTTACCTTTGATAACTGTTATGTAGTTGTATTTTATTTAGAAGCACACAAATAATTCAAAGCAGGTATGAAGTATTTGTTTCTTTTGATTTGTTAAACTTTTCAAGTAAAGAGAAAGCGGTATACAAACGGCGATCGGTACCTAGGCATCAATAAAGAAGACAGAAATCACATAATCACAACTTATAAAAGTAATATTTTTCCAGTCAATTGAAAACGAGTTTTTAAAGTCTGTATCTTACATCTGAGAAAATGGTCCTCACTTATTATTAAAAATCTTGCTAGTAGTATTAATGATAGATAAAAAAGAATTAAACGAAATTATTACCTTATTATCCTCTGTATGCCCTCGATATAATGCACAATATATTGTATTGTTTAAAATACTTAAAGTTTCTATAAGTCAATAATACAAAAGAACGTATGTCAACCAGCTCATTGCATAAATAAATTAACAAAAGCTATTGTAATCTCCTATATTAATTTACAAATTTTACGCGTTAACAAGTGAAACTTTTTTTAACTATTTAATGTTAGTTATTTCTATATTTCATTAGCGACAAAAAAAATTAACGATTTAACTGTAAGCTGATAAGAGTTTATATAAAATCACAAACCGATGATACAAACAAGTTGTAATTCGAACAGACCTAAATTTTGCAAAAGCGCTTCCCCCTCCAAATAGTTATAAACACTAATTATTTTGAAAGGGTTGAGCTACACATGTATACGAACAGTAAGGGCAATATGGTACTGAGGTATCATTTCCGCAAAACGAAAACAAATTAGAGATTGAAAAATAAGGCAAAGGAAGTTTAACGATGTTCAAATCTCGTAAATCTTTTAAATCCTGGTATCATACACAAACTGAGTGAAACACGGGTGTCCTTTTTTTTCTTTGTTGAAATATCTGTTTGTTTTTATTGTGATTTAGATAATAACACAATATTGACTGATGTACCCCTATGTTTGACATTTTTACCTTTTATGTCTGTTTGTTTTGTTCACACATCGTTGTCAATATAATGGAATTTTTAGAGACTGCCATACAAGAGAAAGGTTTAGCTAGCTAAAAAACTAGACTCAATTCACCAGTTTCTACATAAAAAATGCCTATACCAGGTCAGGAATATGACAGTTGTTCATGTTATCCATTCATTTGATGTGTTTTAGCTTTTGATTTTGGCATTTGCTTAGAGACATTCCGTTGAGAATATTTCTCGAAGTTCAGTATTTTTATTAGTTTACTTTTTAGGGTCGTTACATATGCTGGTTCTCAATCCCTGATGCTATCAACAGTCCGGTAGTCAGTGTTTCGATTCTGACATGATACTTACCATCCTTTAAGTTCCCCTTTGATAAATTTGGAACTTGTCCATCTGTTTCAATATCTTGGAAAATATCAAGATGTATAGCAGACCTTCAACGTTATATAGAATCCTTTATTTGAAGTCCACCACGATATATGAGATGAAAGCAATCATTTAAACATTAAGATATTGATATTTAGTGTAAGGACATTATCTGCAAGTAAAGTTTTTTTTATGAGGTTCAGTACAAACATTGCTCCATACGAATAAATAAATACGTCAGCCTGTAGTGGTGCACAATACATTCTTATTCGATTACCGAATGTCTACAGAATTGTCAATTTTATAAGAAGCCAACAGAACAAGACCATATAGAAAAGGAAATTGAAATTAAGGAATAAGTGTCGATCAGTCTTTAGTTTTGTGTGTAGTGTATTGTAACTTTGTTTGCCTTAGTCGTTGTTTGTAATAGCGTTGTAAGTGTCTCTCGACTTTAAAAGGTGAGTTTTAATGATTTTTTTGGCATTTTCTGTCTCTTTTTGCTATACAGAAATGAAAAGGTCCAAACTTGAAAGATGAACACATCTCTATTGATAAATTAGCATGAGAAATAAATGAAAAGGGTTTTAAAAATTGTATTTTATAAAACACAAAACTTAAACATTAAACGAACTGTCTGTTGGGTTTTGAGTTTAAATTGTGACACATTTTATCATGTCGGGTGCTTTTATGCGACACGGGTGCTGTTCAATGTTGATCGCTGTCTGGCGCAAATACAAAATTTCAATCTTGGTATCTATGATGAGTTTTTTTACAACCAACGGGTCGATGCCACTGCTGGTGGAGTTTTTATTTCAGGGGTATCACAAGACAAGTAGTCAGCACTTCTGTGTTGACATACATTATCATTGATATGGTAATAATTATAAATTAACTGTTTACAAAACGTTGAATGTTATAAATACTTCGACTTTTCTACCTCAGGAATAAATTTCCTTATATCTCTATTTGGCAAAACTTTTAAGAATTGTTGGTGTTCAGTGCTGTTCGACTTCGTACTTTTTTTTGCCTTTTAACTTTCATTTTATTCGAGCGTCACTGAAGAGTCTTTTGTATACGAAACGCGCGTCTGGTGCAAATACAAAATTTCAATGCTGGTATCTATGATGAGTTTATTTATTTTTACAATTTACTTGTTTCTATATATCTAAACACAGAACGTATGATGTTCGCTAAATAGGAAGATATATTTATAAACGTCCTACTAATGAATATTTTTTTGTTTTATACTGATTAATGTGTTTGGTCTTTCAGCATTTCAATGTTCGCTAGTATAAGAACACAATGTACTTTGTATTATCAATTTAAGTGTTAATGTTTGGTGATTATGTCGAACGCATGTATTTTTGATTTTGTCAGTCTTATTACAGTCTTCCCCATCTTTGAATTAAACTATGGAGTTTTATCTTATTTTGTAAATACCTTTTTTTTTGTTAATCGAATTAACAAAAAAGGATACAAGTCAGCAGACATAGTTTGGTGTGCCTCATATCTTGGCTATAACACCAAGAAATTAATAATGATGACAGGTTTAGAAAAAAAATTATCGGCTAAAGGGATGGTTTTTCCTTGTGAACATTAAAAACAGACACTATGTCTCTGTTAAAAACAAGCGTTTAAACAATTTCGTTGTTACTTTGCTGAATCAATTTAATTTGGTTTTACTTATCTATGTTGCATTGTATTTCAATGTATGTAGATAGGGTCTCGGTGGCCAAGATGAATTTTTCTATCATTTCAAGGTCTTTTTGGTCGTATAAGTTTAACTGTTTCGGTCTATAGTCTTTCCAGGCTCTCAAATATTCGGCTTTGGGGGTTCCTGATGAATGTAAATTAAAAAAAGCGATTCGAAGAAGTGTTGTTTTCATTTTTCACATCACTGAGTTGATACTGCTGCTTGTGGTCTATCAGTCCTTAAAAAAGCATTTCCATGTGTTTAGGCCTTATAACTCTAGCTTTCCAATATGTGGGATTTAGCATTCCTGAGAAAGGAAAACACAGAATTTCTTTTTCAATCCCGGCTAATATACAACCGTCATCTATTGAAAGGTTAGCTGCTATGCCAAGTGTTAAGCTCTCCATTTCACTTATATCCAAAATGTTAACAAGTGTTCCAATTTGTTAAATGCTTAAACTTATTTTACCATGTGGAAGCATTTTAATATTTGCATTTAAATTTTTTAAATGTTTCTGTGTTTGAACATTGATTTAGTGCGTGTTTATTCTATTTTTTCTGAACAATAGATAATGTACTGAAATGTCTACTATGTATAAATCAGAGCACTATGAACATACATGTATTTAAAATTTGCCAGAAAATGTAATTTTGGTAACTAAATGTTTCAGCATATGTCTACCAGTTAATAACAAGTTGGAAAATGACAGTAGCATATGCATTTTCAGAGAGTACCTGAAATTTTAGAGGGAGAATACATTCTTTTGGCACTCTGAAAGGAGTAGGTCCGGTAAGGGCCGATTTTGGCCTCAAATTTCAGTTTCATCTAACGAGATATTTAGGACACTTTTTAAACACTTAAGTGTCTATTTCAATTGATTCGATTAGTTTATGTTAAAGATTTTAACTGATTCAGTCATTAAAAACGCTCGGATTGAAGCTTAAATATGAAAAATACAACTTATATTTCAATATTATGAATGAACACGAATGCGGCCACTTTCATTTAAGACGGAAACCGTCTAAAATTTAACTAAAATGCTATAATTGTGAAGATTTCAGTAATTTGGCATGACTTTATGATGCTAGTACACGATATATGTGCATTGTATTGTCAAAAACAGCACATATTTATGTAGCAGAAGCATTTTACTTTCCAAAAAATAGCTAAAAGATGACATTGTCACAATTTTGCAAAACTGCTTAATTTTGGGGCCAAAAAGGGGTCTTACTGAACCTGCTCCTTTATATAAACAATATATTTTCTTCTCTCTGTAACAGCTTCCTTTGTAAGAAATAAGTAAAATCTAATAAAATCAATACACCATTCTATTTTTACACATAAACTCTAATATGCATAAAACAGAAAACGTTAAGCTGATTTGTCTAACTAAAATGTCTACGTTTCAGAGACTGCCTGCCGACCACCATACAAAAGAATGTCTTTGAAATGTTTATTCAGAAAGAAATTATAAAATAGAAATTCAGTTTACATTTTATTTGATATTTCTGACTTTTATTTATTATTTCAAAGTTCTAAACACATCAAACATTTTTTTTTTAGAAAAAAAATACATCTTTTATAAAGAACTGGCTGTAAATACCATATACCAATGTCATGGTACCTTCCATACACCCATTACCTCTGACAAATATAAAATTTGGTATTGAATTGCATCAAATTTTGGATACTTCTATCTTATTGCAAGATTCAAATGTATATGTAATTCAAATCTAAATTATGTATATAAAATACTACAAATTTAAAAAAAATACCTTTAAATATACAACTGTATTACCAGAAGCTTGTTTCAAAAGTAACAACAATATAATCAATTTAAATGTAAAATACAACAAATTTTAAAACAAATCCTATCTAGTGGGAAATAAGTAACATGGAAATGATGTGTAAATGTACAAAAAAAACCCAAACATAAAAAAAACCAAGAATGTGTCCATAGTACACGGATGCCCCACTCGCACTATCATTTTCCATGTTCAGTGGACCGTGAAATTCGGGTCAAAACTTTAATTTGGAATTAAAATTAGAAAGATCATATCATAAGAAACATGTGTACTAAGTTTCAAGTTGATTGGACTTCAACTTCACCAAAAACTACCTTGACCAAAAACTTTAACCTGAAATGGGACAGACGGACAGACAGACGAACGAACGGGTGGACGGACGGATGCACAGACCAGAAAACATAATGCCCCTCTACTATCGTAGGTTTGGCATAACAAGTAAAAGATGAAACAAATTTCTATTTGGTATAAATTCTAAAAATTAGTATGTATAAACATCTTTGGCATTTAAAAATACATGAAGTGAACTAGAGAAAAGCTTACAGACTGTTTGAAAGTTGAAATGCTAAAGTAATTGACTAAATACTTCATTGACTGATCCAGTGTAGAAGTAAGAGGCTATATAAAATTCAGAAAATAATATATTGTAAAGTTTTTTTTCTTCACATAATTAACAGTAAATAGTATTTTGTTGAGTTTAAAAACATGATACATCATTACTCTTTAACAAAAAACTATGGAAAATAAAATCAAGTGTATATAAATTCATATTACTAATCTATGTACAATGAAAATCTGACACTTTTAATCATTAACCTGTTGTATTACTATAAAAAGTTGCTATTAAAAAGGTAAAAATAAAAAAAAACAGAGGCAGGAATGTTCAGATGGAATGAAATTTAAAAAAATATCTCAAATCATGTAGACCTTTCGGCCTCATATGGGGCTGAAAGATATGAGTCGTCTAAAATCTTTAAATATACAACTGTATTACCAGAAGCTTGTTTCAAAAGTAACAATAACAATATAATCAATTGATATGAGATGGAAATGAAATATATGTGTATGTAAAAGTGCTCTTTTTCTGTTCTTTTTAACTCTCATAGCTTGGAGATGTGCTATACAAAACAGGACTACACATAAAAAGTTGATATAATGAGTTATTGTTCAATACAGTTAAAGTTTTTAATTGTTTTGTAGACCAATGTTCACCAACTTTAGAATAACTGATTTACCTTTTAAAAATTGTAAAGGAATATTTCTTTCTACACTTCCAACACTTTTTTTCAAGTATGAATTGAACTAAAACAAACTTGGATTATTGTACAACATAGGTATAATGAGACAACCAAAAGTCACAAATGATATAAATCAGATGAGTATTTATCTCATAATAAGTATGATTAGCTGAGATCAGCATTTATGTTGATTGTGTCCAAAGAAATGAGATATCCATATCACCAGTAAAGATTTGGGACATTGCAATAAAAAAGTCAAAGATCACAGGTCCAATAAACCTTTCATTGTCAATCTTTCATACTCTGGATTTTCTGCTCCATTATATCTGCTAAGGAATGCGTCATATCTGAAATAAAAATTCATTACACATATTATAATACCTAAAACGTTTATTTCAAATGATGGTTTGTATTAAAAAAGGTTTAAAATTAATAAGTCTTGGTCTTATTTTTGCATGTTTCATATTGATTTATAGTTTTTTTGCTTACAAGAATCATAAACTAATAGCTTAAAGTTTATTTCAAAACTTTCAGGTCACTAGGAATAATTGACAACTTCAATATTTCTATCACATTAAATATGTCTGCTCAGAAAACAAAGTCTTTCTAAATCTTCAAGATTGGCCTAATACATGTCCTAAAGTCAAGCTTCATTTGAGAGATTTAAGAAAAACAACTCAATACCACAATTACTTCCACTTTATTACAGCAACCTTGCATATCTTTTTTATATGAACCAGAATCACATTTGGTCGCTCATTAAGGTCTTTCCTCTACGCGAGGAAAGACCTTATTGTTTTTCTTGTTTTTTTTTTCTTCCAACATTTTTTAGACATGCCCTCCCCCCGTTTCTATTGAAGTCATCAAGACCAAATATTGACTATCGATAGATCTCATTATGACGTATTGCCAGATGAGGCTGTGTAGGATTTCATCATCCCCTTTGAGAGTTATATCCCCTTGAAGCATTTTTTTTATTTGCATTTTTCTTAAAAAGTATTACAGATAGAATAAAATTGAAAATGGCAGCATGTACAGGAACAGATGGCAATGTTAATAAACATAAACGATTAGTAGGTTATTTACCCTGATAAGGAGTTATTCCCCTTGAAGAAATATACATTTTTGGAAAATTTTTATTTCGAGAACCGGAAGTCGTAGAGACTTGGGACCTTCACCAATATTCTTTAATTCATGTGACCTTTAATGTACACTCACGGTCAAAGGTCACTGAGTGCAAAAAAAATATGCTGCAATTTCAAGCTTACATATTAGGAAAACGATAAGACTTTGTTGCATACATACAGCATATAAATTGTTCCTCTCGACGAGCTCTTCATTTTATACAATAATCCCAAAAATGTCTGACCGTCTGTTTAAAAGTTACAACAGGATGATTCTTAAAAGTATAGTTTTGTGTGCATATCTTTTTAAAGGTAACAGATATCAATGTACTATAAACTGCAAAGCTGATCAGTAAGTCAAGACCTTCAATTTGAGATCAATGAAAGGTCATGATGAAATTTCACCTTGACCTTCACAGTATACTATGACCTTGACCTTGTGATATTGGAAAGGTCAAGTGGTCCTGAGTTAAATGGTGGTAGTCCCATGTCTCTACGACTTCCAGTTCTCAAGTTTGGTATTGTATCATATATTTGATGATTAATTGTGACCTTGGTGAACTTTGAAATTGTCCCAATTCTTTTTCTATAATGTTTTCCTTCAACTGTAGATCATTTATCATTTAGCAGATTTGAGATATCTATTGTCGTTTGCAAGATAATGCAGTTTGACATTTTGCAAGCGGGAGCATGTATTTCAGAATCGACAACAGCTAACCACTTAAAATGTTTTAGAAATTGAAGAGGTTAACATAGTTATATGTTTGACCAAATACCAAAAACATTCCATTGAAAAAAACACCAAAAAATCAATTTGAAATTTTCAAGTTTTGCATTGACTTTCTAAGTTTCATAACTTCTATTTATATAGTTGATATTGCATCATTATTTGCACTTTGTCAAATGGGGTCATCTGATATATCAAATTGAAGGTAATAAACTCTGCTTAAAAATAAAAATTTTAAACCCCCTTTTTCATCCCAGGGGGAAGGGTGGGGTCATTTAGTGCAAACATTCAAATTTCTCAGATGGTAAGGTTGTCGCATATCAAATGAAAGAAACATAAAGCATACATTTCAAATTTCTAATTGACGTCCCCAAAAAATTGGTTGGGTGGGGTCATTGAGTGCAGAAAATAAATTTCTTTTAAGATAGGGTTGTTGTATATCAAATGAAAGGTTATGATGTGTACATTTCGAATATCATATTTCCGACCTCCAAAAATTAGTTGGATGGGTTATTAAGTGCAAAAATCAAACTTTCTAGAACACGGCGTTGTCACATATCAAATGAAAGATCGTCAAGGCTATGTTACATACATCATACTTCCGATCTCCAAAATGTTGGTGGATGAGGTCATTAGCAGGGATGGGGTAATTAAAAATGTAATGGTAATTAAGTGTAATGCATTACAATTTTCCATGTAATTGAATGCAATGTGTAATTGAGCATTTTTTTAATTACATGTAATGGTAATTTAATTAATGACATTGAAAAAAGCATGTAATGCTCAATTACTTTTGAATTACATTTGAATTACATGTACTTTTATGGTGTTACAGTTAAGGATTTGTGTTTTATAATATAAATTGTAAAATTATATATATTTTTCAAATATTAATATCAATGCTTTTTTAATATATGAAGTCTGTAATTTTTTCTTAATTTTTTATATATTTTATTTGATCTACAGATTTTTTTTTAATAGTCTTATAATTTAAAAAATGTGATAATCATATATATTAGGGTTGTTCAGTTTTTAAGAAAGATCTTTAACTAAATAGATTGATAAGTAATAAACACCTTGTTAAACAAAAACAATAAAATGTGTCACTGTGAAACATCTTTCTGAGACAGTTCATTTAGAATTTAAAATCACTGCATACAATCATTTTGTCAAATTAGTATACACAAAAGGATTATAGAAATAAAAATTAACAGCTGTAAAAACAAACATCAATTAATCAGATTAAAATGTCCAGAGGCAATGCCACAATTACAGATATTTTATTTAATTAGCAAAATATTGCTAATATTGAGACATTATATACATTGTTTGTACTAAAAATTATTTTCAATATTGTGACAAGCACTTTTTTTATATTTTTAAAGTAAAATAAAAAAATATTTTAAATTCATTTATAATTTCCTTATTCATATTATGTTTAATTCAAATGAGTTCATTTCTGAGATGTCAAATTACCCCTTGATGTATTGGCAAGTTAATAGGAACAAATTCCCTCTCCTATCAATATAATGATCTTCTAATAAAAAAACTTCCATGTCCTGATCAAACAATATCTTTTACCATATTAGCTCCTGTCGAAAGACTATGTACAATTGCTGTTTTCAGACCAGAGAGATTCAGAATAATTGACCAAACATTAAAATAACTATATTAAATGATTATCAAATGCAACGCTTAAACTCTGCTTACATGAAAATTTTACACATGCATTATATAAACATGTAAATTATTGTTAAAAAATATCATGATGAAATGTAATGTGTAATTTAATTAATTACTTTAGTAAAGTAATTGTAATTTAATTAATTACATTTCAAAAACTGTGTAATGTGTAATTAGTGTAATTGACCATTTTTGCAATGTAATGTGTAATTTAATTAATTACATTCCAATGTAATTGACCCCAAGTCTGGTCATTAGGTGTAAAAAGCGAATAGTTTCAGAAGGTATGCTTGTCGTATATCAAACGCAAGGTCGTACAAAGTACATTACAAAAACATCACCTTTACAGGAAAGACCTTTCAATTGTTTTACAAACAATTGAGATACTAGTTAAGGTCTTTCCCCTTCGTGAGGAAAGACCTTATTGTTTTTCTAATGTTTTTTTTTCTTCCAACATTTTTTGACATGCCCTCCCCCCGTTTCTATTGAAGTCATCAAGACCAAATATTGACCATCGATAGATCTTATTATGACGTATTACCAGATGAGGCTGTGTAGGATTTCATCATCCCCTTTGAGAGTTATATCCCCTTGAAGCATTTTTTTTATTTGCATTTTTCTTAAAAAGTATTAGAGAGAAAATATAATTGATAATGGCAGCATGTACAGGAACAGATGGCAATGTTAATAAAGATAAACAATTAGTAGGTTGTTTACCCTGATAAGTAGTTATTCCCCTTGAAAATTTTTTACATTTTTGGAAAAATTTTATTACGAGAACCGGAAGTCGTAGAGACTTGGGACCTTCACCAATATTCTTTAATTAATGTGACCTTCAATTTGCACCCAAGGTCAAAGGTCACTGAGTGCCAAAAAAAATATGCTGCAATTTCAAGCTTACATATTAAGAAAACGATAGAAGTTTGCTGCATACATACTCTGTATTAAATGTTCCTCTCGACGAGCTCTACATTTTATACATACGCTCAATAATGTTCGACCGTCTGTTCAAAAGTTGCATCAAGATAATTAAAAAAAGTATAGTATTTTGTGTATATCTTTTTAAAGGTAACAGATATCAACCTACTATAAACTGCAAAGATGATCAGTAATTCAAGACCGTCAATTTGAGGTCAATGTCAGGTCAGGTCATGATGAAATTTCACCTTGACCTTCACATTTTACTATGACCTTGACCTTGTGATATTTGAAAGGTCAAGTGGTCCTGAGTTCAATGGTGGTATTCCCATGTCTCCACGACTTCCGGTTCTCAAGTTTGGTATTGCATCATATATTTGATGATTAATTGTGACCGTAGTGAACTATGAAATTGTCCCAATTCTTTTTCTGTAATGTTGTCCTTTATCTGTAGGCCATTTACCATTTGACAGATTTGAGATATCTATTGTCGTTTTAGAGATAATCCAGTTTGAAATTTTGCGAGCGGCGGCATGTATTTCTGAATCAACAACAGCTTACCACTTTAAATGTTTAAGAAATTGAAGAGGTTAACATAGTTATATGTTTCATCAAATACCAAAAACATTCCATTGAGAAAAACACCAAAAAATCATTTTGAAATTTTCATGTTTTGCATCGACTTTGTAAGTTTCATAACTTCTATTTATATCGTTGATATTGCATCATTTTTGGCACTTTGTCAAATGGGGTCATCTGATATATCAAATTGAAGGTCTCAATAAACTCTACTTAAAAATGAAAATTTTAAACCTCTTTTTCATCCCAGGTGGAAGGGTGGGGTCATTTAGTGCAAAAATTCAAATTTCTCAGATGGTAAGGTTGTCGCATATCAAATGAAAGCACATAAAGCGTACATTTCAAATTTTAAATTGACATCCCCAAAAAATTGGTTGGTTGGGGTCATTGAGTGCAAAAAATCTATTTTCTTTTACGATAGGGTTGTTGTATATCAAATGAAAGGTCATGATGTGTACATTTGAAATATCAAATTCCCAACCTCCAAAAATTGGTTGGTTGGGGTTATTAAGTGCAAAAATCAAACTTTGTAGAGCATGGCGTTGTTGCATATCAAATGAAGGATCATCAAGTCTTTATATATCATACTGCTGATCTCCAAAATGTAGGCGGATGAGGTCATTAAGTGTAAAAAGCGAAAAGTTTCTGAAGGTATGCTTGTCGTATATCAAACGAAAGGTCGTACAAAGTACATTACAAAAACATCACTTTTACTGGAAAGACCTTTCAATTGTTTTACAAACAGTTGAGATACTAGTTTTCATTAGAGTTTTTAACATGAATTTATGAATTATTTATACCTGAGTATAACAGCTCTTAAGATGTAGTCAATAATTTAACACCTTTTTCTTTTATGCATTATGTCAGAGATTGGAACATTTGAAAAGTACATTAATTTCAATATATGTAGATATGCAATGGTGTGATTACATCCTAGTACATGTATTTTAGATGATTCCATAAGAAAGAACAAATCTAATGCAGTATTTGCTATTAATTATACAATGCCTACCATCATAGTAAATAAATTCACAATACTGAGCCTTCTCTGGTACTGCATTTCTCATCAATTGACTAACAATTTCATAAAACCTATTAGCCTCTGATGCCATAGTTTCCAGGTTTACTCCAGCAATATTCCATGTTTTCATTTCTTGTAAGCAAGTCACAGGTGCTGCATACTGCCCAACAAAGTACATTTCCTACAAAAATTCAACATTTTACAAACAATTGTTATTCACCATCGTAGTACTCTATTAAGCACAGCCCTGAATGTCAATATTTGTTCAAACTAATTAAACAGTAACAGCCCTATGAATTTTGAGATATCCCCCTCCTCAGAAAGCCGTAAAATAAAGGCAACAGTAGTATACTGGTGTTCAATAGTCATAGTTTATTATGACCCCTCTATTATGTTTTTGTCACTTTACTTTTTAACCCAAATTTTATAGTGACCTGACATTGAGTAATTCATTGATCTTATTACAGTTCATACACTAATCTAACACTACCCTAGTTTGTTTCATCTCATTAAAATATTCAGTAGGTAACATTTTTTCCCAAACTTCACAAAGCAGTGTCAATTTAATGCATGTATTAAATTTCAAATATAAGAAATATGTAATATTCTTAGGATTGAAGCACTAACATACATGCCATGACCCTGGTTTTACTGGAGCAGTTTGGTCAAATTACTTTTATACTAACTGAATGATAGATGTGATGATATAAATTGTAATTAGGTTAAATCTTTTAAGTCTGGAATCGAAAGAGTAAAACAAAACAATAAGATTCAAATCACATTAGGGAACCAAAGATATTTGTTTAAAAAACCAAACTAGAGGCTCCAAGGAGCCTGTGTTGCTCACCTGATATTTTTATAAACTATTGATACATGAAATTATGCAACTGTTATACTGCTTTAGTTTCAGAAGACTTTTGTAAAAGATTACCAAAAATTTATGAAAAATTGTTGAAAATTGACTTGAAAGGGCAATAACTCCTTAAGGGGTCAATTGACAATTTTGGTCATTTGACTTATTTGTAGATCTTACTTTACTGAACATTATTGCTGTTAACAGTTTATTTCTATCTTTAATAATATTCAAGATAATTACCAAAAACTGCAAAATTTCAGTAAAATTACCAATTCAGGGGCAACAGGTTGTTTGATTCATCTCAAAATTTCTGGACGGATAGATCTTAACCTGATTAACATTTTTACCCAAGTCCAATTTGCTCTAAATGCTTTAGTTTTAGAGATATAAGCCAGAAACTGAATTTTACCCGTATGTTCTTTTTTTAGCCATGTTGGCCATGTTGTTTGGCAAGCGGGATCATCCGACACATTTTTTTAACTACATACCCTAATGATGATTGTAACTAAGTTTAGTTGTATTTGTCCCAGTAGTTTCAGAGGAGTTGATTTTTTTAAGATTACAAAAATTTGCGAAAATTTGTGAAAACTAACTTTAAAGGGCAATAACTCCTTAAGGGTCAATTGATCATTTTCTTCATTTGAATAATTTTAGATATTACTTTGCTGAACATTACTGCTGTTTATAATTTATCTGTATCTATAATAGTTTGCAAGATAACAACCAAAAACTGCAAAATTTCCAGGGCAGCAACCAAACAACGGGTTGTCTGATACGTCTGAAATTTTCAGGACAGATAGACATCGATCTGATCAACAATTTTACCCCCTCAGATTTGCTCTAAATGCTTTGGTTTTTGAGATATAAGCCAAAATCTACATTTTACCCTTATATTCTATTTTTAGCCATGGCCCCAATCTTGGTAGACTTGCCGGGTCATCGAACACACCTTTTAAACTATATACCCCAATGATGATTGTGGCCAAGTTTGCTTGAATTTTGCCCAGTAGTTTCAGAGGAGAAAATCTGTACAAACAAACAGACGACGACAGACGACGACAGACGCCAATAGATGTTATATGTGCATTTGTTGTCCTTTTCCATCTCTAAACCTTCTAAAAACACTTCTCCTCTAAGACTTAAATTCTGCAGGAGTGAAATTGTATCTGAATTTGGATGTTGAAATATAACAATAATTTTTATAAATTGAATTTAGAAGAGTTGAAATTTTGAAACTTAATAAAAATTCTGAAAGTATAAATAACAATGTAAATTTTGTTTGTTTAGTTGAAAAGTTGCACATCTGTCAAAAATTAGGTGTCTTAGGCATGCTTTTTGGCAATTTACTAGTACTTTTATCTAGTGATCATTATTTTTTTTTCTAAAAACGTTATTAGACAGTTAGTTGTGTAATTATCAAATAAAGTATTTATTTTTTTAACTGTACCTCATTATTAAAACTGCCTGGTGACAATTTATAAATATTACAGTGGAATGCTCGACCTGGTCCAAATGGATACACAGCTGCAGTTTTTGAAAAGTGTTCAATCCTTCCAGAGTCATTCTGTTTATCATTCAAAACATTACCAGCACTGCAACTTTTAGGAATGACTATGAACAGCTTGTGAGGACATCTGAAGTTTTTAACTGCATTTTCCTCAAAAGCAGGACTAATTCCATTTAAAACCTCTACAATGCAGTAAATATTCAAAATTTAATAATTTTCAAAGAATTTGTAAACATTTGTATTAAAATTGTTATACATCTTAAGTTTCTGTATAATACTCTTTGAACAATTTTTGTTTTTGTTGTTTATTTTGACTAGGATTTTATTTGACTATGATTGCTGCCAAAGCATCTTCTTTTTTAGGCATACAATATCTAATCAGCTTTCTAATAGACCTTTTCAACATCTCTCGACACCTACAGTTGAGAACGACTACGACAGGTAAAATGTGAAGGGTCGTCTCAAAAATCCAAAAAAATGAGATCATTATTGATTTTCTTGCTTTCAATTATTGACAATGATAAAACTTTCCTACAGAGTCCAAATGACAAGTTATTTTTTTTATTTATTATAAAGAAAATGATAGACTTCAAGTCACATTTCATCTTTTAGACGTTTAGCTTCTAGCTGTCCTGGTTAAATTTGGAAAACGATAAGAACAAATCATGTTTTATTGTAGTTGATATTTAATTAAACAATGATTATTTCGGTTGACAAGGGCGGCACATGTCTGTTAGTTTTGGCCTTGGATGCCTCCATAATGTACTCAATACTTATCATTTTAATTCACCTCTTTGGTGTTCCACTTGAATTCTGTATTCACCAATCACTGCTTAAATGTTGTAACATTGAAACGAGGGGTCAATTATATTTTTTTTCAAAATTCATCAAGGAAAAACTTTACCTCGAACAAGATATCTTGAAGCGGAAAAGACCGTCGTTGATAAAAAAAAAAAAAAAAAAAAAACCCCAAAAAACCGTGGTATTTACCTTCGACCTTAAAAAATCAATTAGTAATTATGTAAAAATTGAATATGCACTTCAACTAAGGTGAAGATCGGTGGAAAAACACAAAGTTGGTCGTGCTCACAAGTGTGATACGGACGGACGGTCCAGTATTCTTTTTAATTTTTGAAAAAAATTATAAAAGCTTTTACACCAACAAATTAAATCGTTATTGGCATGCAGCAAATATTTGGCGGAAGACTCACATAATCACAAAAGTGAAGAGAAAACGGGTTAGGATTCTGGATGATTGGAATATTTGTTTAATCAATTTAACATGAAATGTCGTGCAAATACATACGAAATAAGAATATTGTATGACAGAGACATATGTATGGTTGACGGATGCGGACGTTTCCCCTTTTCGTGTTTTCGGGGAAATCAAGAAATCAAGAAATTGGGAAATCGAGAAATAGAGAAAGCAAAAACTTAAAATCGAGAATTCATTTCGCATTTTCGCGTTTTCGTGTTTTCTCTTTCGTGTTTTGGCGTTTTTGCTTTCTTGCTTTCTCGATTTTTCATGATTTCCCGATCTTATTATTTCCTAATTTCTCGATTTCCCGATTTCTCAATTTCTCGATTTCTCGAATTCCCAATTTGGCGTTTGCAAAATGAAAGGAGAAGTCACGAAAAAGTGAAAAGCAAAATAAATGGCCGCATCCGTCCACCATACATATATTTATTTATTTATTTGGTTGATATATATTCTTAAACTATAAAGTCAAAACAGTATAAAACCGCCATTCCAATATGTTACGTAATGATAATCATGATGGTTTTTGTCTTTGAGACGACCCATCCATTTTACCTGTAAACTGTAGGTGTCATTAGTCGGTGTCGAGAGATGTTGAAAAGGTCTAGTGAGATGATAAGGAAAAAATGTGATACCTATTTATATTAAGGTCAAGGAACAGTAAATGGACTGTATCGCAGATTTTTCTAAAATTTTGCATGCAACTTTGGCTCGTTCTTCAACTGAAAATAGTAAAAAATAATATATTTATCTCTTTTATAATCTGAAATATTGCAGATTTATTTCTTTCAATACGGGTGAATATTTGTATAGTAAGCACATAAAATCGGCAAAATACTTCTAAAATTTGTCTTCAAATTGCCAAAATGTCAAAAATCAACACGGTGACATAAGGATTATTTCGAAGTTTTGTTGAATTTTTTCACAAAGAACACAACTTTGAATGATGTATACTGTAAAAAGAAGTTGGTGACCCTATCTTTATTTTGCATCATTATAGAAATTTACAAATCAACAACATATATTTTTTTTTTAGAAAAATCAGAAATTTGATGATTTTAAGACAAATTTTAGAAGGTTTTTATGCTAATTTTATGTGCTTTCTATACAAATATTCACCCCATTTTGTAAGAATTCAATCAGAAATATTCTAAATTATAAATAAGATAAATGCATTTTTTTTTTTTACATTTTCAGTTCATGGAGCCAAAGTTGAATGTAAAATTTTACTGAAATCTGTGACATAGCCCATTTACTGTAACTTGACCTTAAGTTGTAACTCATTTAAAGTATTGGGATTCTCTTGAAAGCCTACAGAAAAAAACAGTTTGATAAAAATATTTCAACTTTTAGTTTAGAGCAACCCCTGATAATGTATAGTGAAAGAAAAATGCACATGGATAAGAGAAAGAAAGAGTGTCATATGTAACAATAGCATACCTGGTAATATCTTCATCAGATAATTTGTGACATATCCCCAAGCTAGACCATAGGCCACATCACCTGCTGGCAGTACCATCTGAGTCTCCATTGGAATATCCCTTCCTGATTAAAGACCAAACTTATTTTATTCGAAACTATCTTTTAGCCTTTTACAATTTTGAAGGCTGTGAAAAATTGCATTTAATTTAGATAAGCTGTGCATTCACATTGTAACCAAGGATGATTTCATTTAGTGTTAAAAAAACAATTTCACATAAGGTCTTACAACTAACATTTTACTCAAAACTTATGCAAGGGCCTTAACAAGTTTCAGATGAAAAAAAAAAAAAAATTTTGTTATGAAAATCAAATGTAGTACTGCAGATTCATTTTTTTTTGTGGGTATCAATTTTCAAAAATTGAGGAAAACTTCCATTTTCGAGGATATTTAATTTCATGGTTTTGCCAATCTCTGCAAACAAAGCCCATAGAAAATTCGTAATTCTTTGAACATTTGAATTCGCAGTTCACCTGTAATCATGAAACCGACAGAAATACACCTTATCGCTATTCCCGGCTGACCCGTCCGCTTGAACTTTTGACGTCAACAACAATCACTTTTCCATTGTGGCGTCAGACATTTTGTTTTATGACGTCAAAATTTTACGGGAACCTGTGTGATTTCCAGCAATGGCGGACAAATAGCGATAAGGTGTATTGGTATCCGTCGAATAATAATGAATCCACAGTATGAGCTAGTATTCCAAATTGCTGTACTGAAAGTTGAATCTTTGCAGTGACTTTAATTTCAATAAAATAAATCTGTGTTCTTATGCAGCCTTTATAGAATTGATGAAGCTATAGTTTTTTGTACTATGTAAGAAAATTTTTAAAGATTATCTACTAGTAACATACAGTTGATGGGCATTTACTTATTAAAACTGCAGGTCAGTCTAGATGGAGGAACCCCCTCTTTTATTTTTTCTGTGCAGACATTCAGTCATCTGAACAATCATTGACTTATAATTGAATGTCTTTTTTCTAGTTTAACTTATAAATTATAGCATCCCCATGGATCAAATTCTAAATTGGTGGATAACAAATAATTTTGTCACCAGAATTATTAGTGTATATGCTAGCTAGTCTTATTATTAACCATAATAACTACCTATAGTTTGTGTCATTTTGGTCTTTTGTGGATAGTTGTCTCATTGGCAATCATACGACATCTTCTTTTTTATATAATAAGAAATTAACTGCATGCAAGAAGCAAGTTATTTCAGATTGGTCTAATTGAAACATTATTTTTTAAATTCGTTCCCTTGTGCTTAATTGAAAAGAAACATACCACTGACAATACTATATAAACTCTCCAAATGTCTACCATTTATGTCAAATGGAACATAAGTGATCCATCTCAGTGCCTCAGGAATAAACAAATTTTCACAGCGGTCCACAACAGGAATGACTCGAACTTTTCTTCTATATATGCTATCACCCAGTGCTGATATAACATTATAATTTAAGGACTTATCTTGAAGAGCATTTTTGGTCAAAAGAAAGATAAACCATCGACATTTGCATGAAGCTGCCTTCAGTTTTTGAGACCATGTAGACCCTGCTAAAAATGAATCAGCATCTAATATATCACTATCAGCAATCCCCTTTTCCCTAAGATGGTCCATTATATGCTGTGCCTTCTGCCTATCATCATTGTGGTCTGTACGAGCAACATACACTTGGAATTCATACCTTAGTTCTTCTTCACACTCTAACCTGTCAATCTGTGGAGGTTGATTACCTTTCTGAAAAGATACATACAACAAGATGTACTGTGAGCAACTGCTAAACAAATATACTGTAAAGCGTTTAATCATAAACTAAATAAGACAACAATCTCATATAGGTGTATGAGATTGTAAGATAGGTTTTGAGCAAATAAGCATAGTACCAGGAAGGATTTTGTTTGGCATAACCAGATAAAGCTTGGTGGCATATTAAAATAAATTTTGTTTTGTAGTTGCAGAGCCTGAGAGAGATACCATAGGGAGATTCAAATTCATAACTCAAAAACAAACTGACATATGATATTCCAGGGCAAAAAATAGATAAATGGAGAAGACACAGATGATGCCCCTGCTTGCATAAGATATAAAGTTATAAAGGGACATAACTAGAGAACAGTAAAAGTGACCCAACCTGAATTTGTACTTGATCTGAGTTATGTAGTATTAAGTATTGTGTATAAGTTTCATAACATTTGGTTAAGTATAACTTAAGTTGGAGAAAGGAAACAAATAATTAAGCAATTTTTTCCTTTTTGTTAACAGGTATAACCCTGAGAAGGCTGAAGTGACACCACCAAAATTTAAACTTGATCTGTATTATGATTGAGGCAAACTATAAAGTTAGAGATTGGAAAAGAAAAATTCAGCATTTTTTATTATATGTATAGGGCATTACTCTAGAAGTGTAAAACTAACAAAAATTCAAACTTGATCTATGTTCTGTAGTAATAAGCATTGTGTACAAGTTTCAAGTTTGAAGCCAATTTAAGTAGCAGAGATTTGAGAATAACAGTGTGTATAACTGTTATTATCAGATATTTTCAAAGTCCAAAGCATGAAACTTGGCAAAAATCAGCAGATCAGAACCAAACATAATCTTGATCTGTAACTCATCATTGTTGATTCAAATTCAAATAATCAGCTCAATATGTAAAGGCATTTAGAAAACAAATTCTGTATAACTGTTATTTTTGCAAACTTTTCAAGGTCTAAGCCAATAATTTGGACAAAAATCAGTGCAGCAAAACCAAAAGTTAACTGGATCTGTAAATCAGCATAATGTACTCATATACTTAAAACCTGCTCAATATGTGAAAGCACTCAGATTCACAGTCTTTATGAAAAAAATTCCCAAAATTTTCCAAGCCTGAAGCCTGTAATCTCGACAAAATCAGCAGAACGAAACCAAACATAAACTTGATCTGTAAATCATCACAGTTGACTCACATATAAAAAATATGATGAAAAAGGAAAAAACTATAAGCCCTGACAACTTTGTGGATGGGTCATAATAAATGGAAAATACCTTAAATTTCTTTTCCTGAAAATTTTCTTCTTTTAAGTCTTTTTTTATGGCATCCATCAAAATTTTTGAAAGTTGATTTTTCTTATTTTCATCTGCAATGTAAAAAATACCTCAGGGGGAGATCATTTTGATATAAAAGGGTCATTTGGATCTGAACAGCTCCTTTAAGACTGAACAGCAAATTATTCAGTCAATTTTCAAACTTATTTATTATAGTAAATACAGTAATTATGTTCAAACAATTTGCTTGCAGTAAATTCAGTATGATGTTAATATGAACAGGTAAATAACAAATACTAGAAGTCTTAAAATAGAAGGAACAGATCTATAAACTGATTGAAAATAAATTTTCTGAACAGTACAGAAGTTTTTAACCACAGCAGATAAGCCTGAAGTTTGACTGAAAAACTTCTATTTACTCATACTAAAGTAATTGTCCGGAAACCAAATGTCTTCGGACTACACAGACACCAACACTGACAACAACCAATATATGACTACAAATTTTGTTGCAATTGTATAAAAAGCTAGAAATTTGACTAACAATCTCAATTTGGAGCAAGCATGCTGGTCCGAGACCACAATTGTCGTCCCTTGATTTTCGTTGTTCACAAATATAGTCTGTAGTGTTGACAGTGGGTTACTTTCCATTAATTTTTATACCCCTTCCAAATTTATGTCTCCTTGTTTAATGCCTCAAATTGCAAGTAGGGGAATGAAATTACACTGTAAAAAAATTTGGGTCCAGAATTTAAAAGGAAAGTAGTGATTTGGTAATTTTGGTTCAGCTGAAAAAGGTTAAAAATTAGCACTTCGGAAGCTGTCAAAAGATTTCAAGACGCCCTCAACAAAAAATTGTCCATATTTTGAGTTAGAGCCGATGAAGTTTTCTATAATTTTGATATAATTTGTCCCAAAAGTAGTACAACACACTATAAAAATTTCATTGAGAAAGCGCAGGTGGGATTTTTAAAATTTTCATTTATGTTCTAAAAGAAATGCAGTACAAATTAATTGTGGTCTCGGACCTGCTGCTTGAAATATATAATCTGCACGTATGAAAACATCTACATGTATAAGCAAAATAATTGACATTAATGTTATTGAAATAATACTACATGTACTATTGAATCTAAAACTTATAAATCTAGCATAGGTAAATAAATACCTCAAAAAATATTCAGCAGCATAGAAATAATAATCCTGGCATGCAATGAAATTATGAACTAACAATTTTAAGGAATTCCTTTAATACATACCATTGAATAGCAATACTCGAGCTGTGTCCTTACAGTCAAGAAAATGATTAAGAGTAGAATTCATAGTGTAGTAAAATCTTCCTAACTGTAACTTCTTGTCTTCAGTGGTAAATTGAGCAGCAGTTGTGGAGCCTTCTTCTCTGACTCCTCCTGGGTATGTGTGAGAAAATCTGGCCAAATGCTTGTCCTCCATTACTTTCATTGTACCAATCACACTAGGAAACTCACACATACAGTAACAAGTCTAAAAATATTTTAATCAAACCTGAATAAAATGAGATGTGGTGTATACATCAATGATAAAGCTAACTATATATACCACAAAAAACAAACTAGAGGCTCTAAAGAGCCTGTGTCGCTCACCTTGGTATATGTGAATATTAAACAAAGGAAGCAGATGGATTCATGACAAAATTGTGTTTTGGTGATGGTGATGTGTTTGTACATCTTACTTTACTGAACATTCTTGCTGCTTACAAATCTCTATCTATAATGAACTTGGCCCAATGAAAATTGTTAAAAATTGACAATAAAGGACATTAACTCCTTAAGGGGGTCAATTGACCATTTCAGTCATGTTGACTTATTTGTAAATCTTACTTTGCTGAACATTATTGCTTTTTACAGGTTATCTCTATCTATAATAGTATTCAAGATAATAACCAAAAACAGTAAAATTTTCATAAAATTACCAATTCAGGGGCAGCAACCCAACAACGGGTTGTCCGATTGGTCTGAAAATTTCAGGGCAGATAGATCTTCACCTGATGAACGATTAAACCTGTGTTAGTATTGCTCTAAATGCTTTGGTTTTTGAGTTATAAGCCAAAAACTGCATTTTACCCTTATGTTCTATTTTTAGCCATGGCGGCCATCTTGGTTGGTTGGCCAGGTCATCGGACACATTTTTTAAACTAGATACCCCAATGATGATTGTGGACAAGTTTGGATTAATTTGGCCCAGTAGTTTCAGAGGAGAAGATTTTTGTAAAAGATAACTAAGATTTACGAAAAATGGTTCAAAATTGACTATAAAGGGCAATAACTCCTAAAGGGGTCAACTGACCATTTTGGTCATGTTGACTTATTTGTAAATCTTACTCAGCTGAACATTATTGCTGTTTACAGTTTATCTCTATCTATAACAATATTCAAGATAATAACCAACCAGATGCTCCGCAGGGCGCAGCTTTATACGACCGCAGAGGTTGAACCCTGAACGGTTGGGGCAAGTATGGACACAACATTCAAGCTGGATACAGCTCTAAATTTGGATTGTGATTAAATAGTTGACACAGCATAGGTTTCTGACACAGAATGAATGTGGTCTAATGAACTTAAAATATTTTTTTTTGCCTTTGAGCAATTCACTTTGCTGTTGAATATTAATCCTCTCAAAAAAATGTTTGAAGAAATTTTCTTTTTATTTATGAAATCTGAAATGAGAAAAATTTAACCCCCCCCCCCCCACATTTTTTTTTCACATCCCCCTTTCCCTTTTTCCAAAACTGATCTCAATTCAAATTTCTAATGGAGTTTGCAACAATAACTACTCATTTAAATACATCATAAAATATTAAAATGTAACAAAAGGTGCTTGTTATCACTGAATGGTAAAGATTGTTTTAATTTATCAGTTGGTAGTAAAAGTGAATATACATTGTATATTGTATAAAACAATGATTTAAGTTGACTCAACTACTATTCTGGACAAAGAAAGATAACTCCAATCAATTGAAAATTCCTTGCTATTGCACAATATTGTGCAATTAGATATTTCTGGCTATTGCGCAATACTGTGCAATTGAAAATATTTGCTATTGCACAATACTGTGCAATTGAAGATTTCTTGCTATTGCACAATACTGAGCAATTGAAAATTTCTTGCTATTGCACAATACTGTCCAATTGAAGATTTCTTGCTATTGCTGAATACTGTGCAATTGAAAATTTTGGATCCTGATTTGAACCAACTTGAAAACTGGGCCCATAAACAAAAATCTAAGTACATGTTTAGATTCAGCATATCAAAAAAGCCCAAGAATTCAATTTTTGTTAAAATCAAATTTAGTTTAATTTTGGACCCTTTGGACTTTAATGTAGACCAATTTGAAAACGGGACCAAAAATTAAGAATCTACATACACAGTTAGATTTGGTATATCAAAGAACCCCAATTTTTCAATTTTTGATGAAATCAAACAAAGTTTAATTTTGGACCCCGATTTGGACCAACTTGAAAACTGGGCCAGAATAATAAAAAATCTAAGTACATTTTTAGATTCAACATATTAAAGAACCCCAAGGATTCAATTTTTGTTAAAATCAAACTAAGTTTAATTTTGGACCCTTTTGGGTCCCTTTTTCCTAAACTGTTGGGACCAAAACTCCCAAAATCAAACCCAACCTTCCTTTTATGGTCATAAACCTTGTGTTTAAATTTCATAGATTTCTATTCACTTATACTTAAGTTATGATGCGAAAACCAAGAATAATGCTTATTTGGGCCCCTTGTTGGCCCCTAATTCCTAAACTGTTGGGACCAAAACTCCCAAAATCTATCCCAACCTTCCATTTGTGGTCATAAACCTTGTGTTTAAATTTCACTGATTTCTATTTACTTATACTAAAGTTATTGTGTGAAAACCAAGAATAATGCTTATTTGGACCCTTTTTTGGCCCCTAATTCCTAAACTGTTGGAACCAAAACTCCCAAAATCTATCCCAACCTTCCTTTTGTGGTCATAAACCTTGTGTCAAAATTTCATAGATTTCTATTCACTTAAACTAAAGTTATAGTGCGAAAACCAAGAAAAATGCTTATTTGGGCCCTTTTTGGCCCCTAATTCCTAAAATAATGGGACCAAAACTCCCAAAATCAATCCCAACCTTCCTTTTGTGGTCATAAACCTTGTGTCGATTTCTATTCACTTTTACTAAAGTTAGAGTGCGAAAACTAAAAGTATTCGGACGACGACGACGCAGGACGACGACGACGCCAACGTGATAGCAATATACGACGAAAAATTAAAATTTTTGCGGTCGTATAAAAACTAAAATTTCCATAAAATTACCAATTCAGGGGCAGCAACCCAACAACGGGTTGTCCGATTGGTCTGAAAATTTCAGGGCAGATAGATCTTGACCTGATGAACGATTTAACCCCATGTCAGATTTGCTTTAAATGCTTTGGTTTTTGAGTTAAAAGCCAAAAACCGCATTTTACCCCTATGTTCTATTTTTAGCCCTGGTGGCCATCTTGGTTGGTTGACCGGCTCACTGGACACATTTTTTAAACTAGATACCCCAATGATGATTGTGGCCAAGTCTGGTAAAATTTGGCCCAGTAGTTTCAGAGGAGAAGATTTTTGTAAAAGCTAATGACGGACGACGGACGCCAAGTGATGAGAAAAGCTCACTTGGCCCTTTGGGCCAGGTGAGCTAAAAAGCATACAGTCCAACAAAAGACAAATGTCTATACAAGAAATACATGTACCATTATGTTTAACTTGTATAATGCTGCCTCTTTTTGATGTGATTATCCTTAGTCAGAAAACTATTAGTTAAATTGTTTTCTTGTCCTTTGAAAAATAGGATGTAAACAGCATATTTTGGTAGTTTGTTACTTTTATGTATAATTCGAACAATATGTTCATGGTTTTGAAAAAAGGTTGACAACTGGCATGATGTTGATTACCATATTTTGTCCATTTTTAGATGTCTTTTCAACTGTCTTAGTGACATAAGCTGCTTGATAGATTTTTTATGAAAGTATGGTATAGAGTTTACCTGTTCCAAGCATTTTCCTTCAGAGATGATTTAGAAATTGTGATTACAAAATCTTTAAAATAAAGTAATCTCATGACAAAATTATTTTCATACATTCATTTTCTTTTTTTGAAAACGTTATAATCTTTAAAAAATTTAAAACAAAAAATCTTTGAAAATTGAAAACTTTCTCTAGCTTTGGAATAAAGATTTGATTTGTATTTTGTGAACATTTACCTCTTCTTCAATGGTAATACTGTACATTTTTAGAGACATATTTCTGTAATTTCCACTTCTCCAGGTCTCTATTTCAAATGTTGTAACATACTTGATGTTGTCATCTTCCTTTGGTATATCATATTTAACATCACAAGTCCTTGGCACTAATTCATATAATTTACAGGATACATTTTTTCTTACTTCTTCAGTCAAATTCTTGTACCATTCAGACTCTTTCACTGTTTTCTCCAGTTCTGAAATAAAGTCAGGAGCCTGTATTTCAGTGGTTGTTGTTTGTAACATAGCTGTGTACATATTTGTTTTTAGTTCATTACTTTGTACATGAATTAGGTGGTTAGTTTTCTCCTTTGAATTGTTCTTACATTTGTCATTCCTGGATCAATTACAGCTAGCTGACTATACTGTATAGGTTTTGCTAATTATTGAAGGTAGTACGTTGACCTAAAGTGAAGAATAGTTGTTAATATCTGTGTAATTTGGTCTCTTGTGGGGAGTTCTCTCCTTGGCAATCATACCACATCATTTATAAAAAAAACACCAAAAAACAGTAAGTTATTCACTAAATTACACTTCTACAAAACAATATTTCCCTCATGAAACTAACATTAAAATAGCATAGAAAGATTCATCATAATTCTGTGTTCTATGTACATCCAATTTTACTTATGAACTGGGTCTAATTGTTAAACTGTAATCATATGAAAACCGACCATTTAGTCTTAAATGCATGATTTTTTTTCTTAGTTCTTAGTGGCATTGAACTAGCTGTCAGTAACTGAGTACTCTCAGATCTGTACTTAGTGTCTTTTTGTTGATGGGATATACAAGTACCCTTCCACATCCACTCTTTGTATTTTTTAGATGTATTTCTATTTGTATTCATCTGATGAGTTAAGCCTTTTTCAAGTGATTTTCATAGTTCTTTTTTTATGTTGTACTGTTACACCACTGTCCCCAGGTAAGGGGGAGGGTTGAAATCCCGCTTACATGTTTAACCTAGCCACATTCTCTATGTATGTGCCTGTCCCAAGTCAATGACCTGTAATTCAATGGTAGTAGTTTGTTGATGTGTTACATATTTGATTTTCGATTTTTTTTTTTATTTACATAAATTAGGCCGGTAGTTTTCTCCTTTGAATTGTTTTACATTTGTCACTTCGGGGCCTTTTATAGCTGACTCTGTGGTATGAGCTTTGCTCATTGTTGAAGGCAATACAGTGACCTATAGTTAGTTTTTGTGTCACTTGGTCTCTTGTGGAGAGTTGTCTCGTTGGCAATCATACCACATCTTCTTTTTTATATGATAAGTAATTGTTATAAAAGTATTTTTAAATATTAATTCCTGCCAAATTTTGTTTGAGTTGACCAACTACTGTAAGCCAACTAATTTTTATGGCCCTGCAACAAAGTTGTCGTTGCCATATAGTTTTACCCTTGTCCGAAATTCTGCATTTCCGTAATTCCGTTATTCCGTAATTTCGTAATTCCATAATTCTGTAATTCCGAAACAAACCATTATACAGAGATTTTTTCTAAATGCCATCAGATATTGGGCTGATTTTTGGTATGTGAGTTAACCATGGTGAGTTAAAGATCAAGTTTAAGTTTCGTTCCGCTCCACTAATTTTTGCCGAAATTACGGGCTTTGGACTTTGAGAAATTGTTGAAAATCACAGTTATACAGACTTTTTTTCTAAACGCCTTCAGATATAGGGCTGATTTTTGGTATATGAGTTAACCATGATGAGTTACAGATCAAGTTTAAATTTCATTCCGGTCCGCTAATTTTTGCTTTAATTACAGGCTTTGGACTTTGATAAATTGTTGAAAATCACAATTATACAGACTTTTTTTTCTAAATGCTTTCAGATATAGGGCTGATTTTTGGTATGCGAGTTACTCACGATGAGTTACAGATCAAGTTTAAGTTTCGTTCCGCTCCGCTAATTTTTGCTGAAATTACGGGCTTTGGACTTTGATAAATTATTGAAAATCACAGTCATACAGATTTTTTGTCCACAAATGTTATTGTAATTGCAGATTTTTCAACTTTTTGGTACGGGGCCATTCATGTTGCTTTAACACATCTAGTTCCAAGTGATTCTTTTTCAGATTTTTCATGAGTTTTAAAATAATGCAAATATATTTTGCCTTGAAAATTTAGAACTTTGATATCAATTATATAAACACATAATTAAATAAGAAAATAGCGAAGATAAATAGTTATGAAGTGGGATAAAAATGGCTAAATGTAAAATAAAGTATCTGCTAAAATAAGTTGGTTTACAGTATTTATTGTTAAAACATGATTAACAAATACTTTGATTGGGAATTATGTGTTGCCACAACAGAATTCTATAGACATCTTTGCAATTGTGCATGGAGCTTGATCAGTACAAAATTAAAATAATTCTAGGGCAGTTACAAATATTCATGCCAACATAGCTCAAATGATTTTAAATTTCCCTTTTTACAGCCAAAGAAAGCTGGATTATCCAGTGTGCTTACATTTATCATAAAAGTGAGAATGGAAACCAGGAATGCTTAAAAGAGGCAACAACCAGGAGAGCAGAAAATGACCAAAGGCCACAAATGGGAATTCTAAACAGCGAGAAAATTCCACACCCAGAGGTGGGCTTCAGCTGGCCCCTAAGACAAAAATTGATATATAATATAAAAGCAAAAAAAATATATAAATTTCAGGAAAAACTTTTTTAAATTATTAAATTGACTGCTTAGTTATTCAGATGAATGTGATAATAGAATTTCTTAACATCAAATAAATAAGTTTATTTGTGTAGTCTAAAGTTCAATTGAAACTAGATACAAAATTCAGGGTGCTTTGTTTGTAGTTCCTCAGAAAAATGCTAGGATAATTTCATACATTACCAAAAAAATATTCAAGCATGTAGGAAAACAAAAGTTTTGGTGGTTCCTTAGAAAAATTGGATCAATATTATATACATAGATAGAAGGAGATGTGGTATGAGTGTCAATGAGACAACTCCAAGTCACAATTTGTTAAAAGTAAACCAGTTTAGGTCAACGTACGGCCTTCAGCACATAGCCTTGGCACACACCAAACAGCAAGCTATACAAAGGGCCCCAACATTGACTAGTGTAAAACCATTCAAAGAGGAAAACCAACAGTCTTATCTGTATAAAACAATGAGAAAAGAGAAACAAGAAAAAGGCTTATCATCCACATCAACAAACCACAACCACTACCAACAGGTTCCTTACTTAGGACAGGTGTAAACAATCACAGCAGGTTTATATGTTTTAAAAGGCGCCAACCTTCAACCTAACCTAAGTGTTTCATCACAACATAAAAAGATACACTGCAAAATAGCCATTATGTTTAATACATAGAAGTATGTGGTTAACAAGAAGTGGATGAGCAAAGAAGATGAAAACAAATCAAACAGTATATGATGCTCATGTAAGGCCAAATACCCAATTTCAGAGCAAGTATTACATTATCTTTTTCCCCATTATTTCTGAATAAATTGCTTTGCCGAGTGCAGCTGGATACAACCCCAAAGGTCCAACCCTGAACAGTTCGTGCAAAAATGGACACAATATTTGGGCTTAATACAGGTCTGAATTTGGATTGTTATTAAATATTTGACAAAAAACAGTTCTTACAAAGAATAGCTGTAGTCAAAGAACTTAGAATTGGTTATATGATTTGAATTTATGTTCATTTTTTTTGCTTTTGTGCAATCCACTTTGATGTTGTGAATTCCCCCCCCCAAAACAAAACTAAAAAAATACCCCTCACTTTTTTTCTTTTTTCTGTGCAATACACTTTGCTGTTGCAGCTTGACTCCCCCCCCCCCCCCCCCCCCCCCCCACATTTTTTTTTAGCAAAAAAAATTAAATATTTGAAGAAATTATATTTTTAATTTCTGAAATCTGAAATGAAAACAAAAATGCCCCCTCCCTTTTCCACCAATTTTTTTCTTTTCCTTCAAGATCGAAATCTCAATTCAAATTTCCTTATGGAGTTTGCAACCATAATTACCCATTTAAATACACCATGAAAGTCTTAAAATAGAAAATTACATACATTATAATTATGTCTAAAATCAATATTTCTTAACCAGCATTTACATAATAGTAACTTTAAAAAAACAAATTGACAGCTATTCACCTCAAGACAATACAACATTTCCTTATAAATAAATTAAAAGCAGTTTAAGGAAGGTAATCCAAACTTAACATCATACTTAAAAGTAATTGTCCATTAGTTTAAACATATCTATTTATAGTGGATTGGGAAACAAGTTTTGCAACTTATTTTAATCCCTTTCCACTTTGCGTCCATTAACCAGGAAAGCCTTATTTTCCTCCCTTTTTTGCACCCAGTTCCTAAACGGTTTTAGCCATAACCCCCAAAAGCCAATCCTAACCATTCCTTTGTGGTTTGGAAACTTGTGGCAAAATTTCAGAGTGATCTATACACAGTTCAACAATATTTTGTCTGGAAACTAGAAAAATGCTTATTTGGGCCCCAATTTGGCCCCTTATTCCTAAACTGTTCGGACCACAACCCCCAACATCAATCCCAACCTCCCTTTGTTTGTTTATAAACCTTGTGTTTATCTGTTTATATTTCATAGATTTCTATTTGCTTATACTAAAGTTATTGTCCAGAAACCAAATGTCTTTGGACAAGGCTGACGATGACGTGATACCAATATGATGTGATACCAATATACAACTGCAAAATTTTTTGCGGTCGTATAAAAATTGGAAACCACATAGATTTATAGCTCTGGGCACTGGCTCATAATAAATAGAGAATATCATATGAATTTTTCAATATCACATTCCTATCAACGCAAGACAACAATATAATTCAAAGAGCACTGCTTGAGGGATTATATGGGTGTAGGGCTGATACGCTATGTGAAAATAAAAGAGCCGTATCATATAAAATTATATACTTTATCATTTTTACTTCACGTAGACATGATGTCAAAGCTCTAGAGATTAATATATTGGTGTCTTGGGTTGATAGTACAGACTTGATATTGAAAAAGCCATATGATATTCTTTGTTTATTTATAGTCTTACCAGGCAAGACATACTGTAGAAATCCAGAATAATGCGACCAGACTAATCCATGGGCAACATTTCCAGCAGGCATGATGTCACCAATTGTCTTTGTTTCTGCAAGAAAAAATCAAGAAAATCCATATGAAAATCATAGAAGATTTCACACTAAAAATCTCCCTTCAGCTCTTTTCATTTTATCTAACCAATCTACTATCTTTTAACAACATCTAAAAAAGAATCCTATGCAATTATTTATCATTCAACATCCAACTTTCAACCGTATTATTTTTGACCTGAAGAAAGCAAAGGAATACTACTAGTGTATCCTTGTTTATTTTTGTATTTGCATACATGTACAGTTTAAGAATACTTATCAAACTGATGTGTTATAAAATAAAGTTAAGTTTTGAAATTATTTTATGTCTCCCTCACTTACAAATCTAGACACTAAATGATAGAAAACTCTTTACTTTATCTATCATATTCTAATATTGAGTGGTTAGAAGAGAAGACAGTATTATAAGGTGACCGAGGGGAGGTCAACACCGACACAGACGGACGGACATAGCCAGCTTTGACACGACAATATATCCTATGGTAAATTCCTAGTAACTAACTAATACAGTATATATATATATACAAGTTTATTAACAAATGTACATTACTTCCAAGATATTGACAAAGCTAGCTACAAAGTTTAAACATATAAACATTAAATACAAGTCCTCCAAAATCTTACTGATTCAAGACTTTAAAGGGGCACTAGCTGCCAAATTCATGTTCACGGATTTGACTCAAATGCTCATATTTTATTTATAACAATGTAAAACATTTTTCCAAACTCAAAAGTATAAAATAAACAATTTACAGGAAATGGTTTCAAAAAGATGAAGCTTCATTTCGTGAAAATTTTAGCCAAGACGCCATCTAATTAACTATTAAGTCGACCTTCTATGACCATATAAGCGATGTAAACATAAACATAGATATAAATAGATTAAGCAACACATGCAATTGGATTTTTATAAGTCTGTTAAATTTTGTATTATAGATTCAAAATTTATGTTTACCGTCGTCCTTACCATTATAAGAATGGCTCTTTGTGGATCGAATCAGTTAATCAAATTATTTACCTTTGTTTCACTTTCAATGTTGACATTCTTTTCCTTTAAATAACCGTACACGGACATTGCATGCGTTTTTCTATCCCTTTCTACGAGGTTAGATTGGAGTTCACATGAATACAGGTTTAATAAGGTTGAGTTACTCACTTGCAAGTGAATAATTCATTATCAATGTTTATTAGCTTAATTTGACAAAACTGAACCATTTTAGCTGATAAAAGCAAATTATTATTTCACTATTTCACTTTCATTAATGATTGAACAAAAAATAATCATACTTTTGATTTTTTATAAATCTCGTAGATAGTGCCCCTTTAAGCAATACACATCCTTACAGTATCACAGCTGATACACAATCTCCCAGTTGCTTGACCAATTGACATTTATCGTAGAGACAAACAAATAGGCATAACTAATTTTATTACCCTACACACCAAGACATCCTTTCTGGTCTTAATCACATCTGATGGTTCAACTTTAACTGCAGATAATAAAACTAGCCACTAGTCAAATTAGCTTTGCGTCATTAATTTTCTCTGTACACAAATAAACAGTTATAAAGCCAAACTAACTAGAGGTCAAAACTTACAAAACATTAAAATATTACAGTATGTCAAACAAACTAAATACAACATCATTCCTAAAATAAAGTTACATATCTTCGATCTTATTGAATCAGGACTTATCCTGATTTTATGTGACATGAAATTGAATACTTTATCAGTTTTGACAAAAAGAATGTAATTCAACAAGCATTCTGTTAGTATTTCATGGCAATACATAGTCCCCTACAGATTAAAAATTCAATATCTTCAAGCATGACTAAAAAAAGTGAGGAAAACTGATTATTTGACTAAATTTTTAATGTCCAAGGACCATCACTCTGCACAAAATTTCAGACCAGAACAAAAATCAGATACAGACAGACAGACAGACAGATAGATTGCAAACCTAAAGTCTCCTTGATGAAGTCAGTAGGGGACTATTATAATGAATAATTTGAACCTGCTTTCATTTTTCTGAAAAAGAATTTGTATTGTATGGAAAGCTAAGATTAGGCTTTGAAATATTTTTTTTTTATCTAACATTATAAGTCAGGCTTTTCCCATGCATCTTTCTAGGATGCCCTTAAATTCACTAAACTAGATATTTTCCTGTCATGATTTGATCGCACTCTTTGTATGAAAAACAAATATTTGTCTAAAGAGAAAACAGTACTATGCAATATCTATGTGTATAACTTATTGAGGGACATCAACTGGGCCTTGACAAAGACCTTAACATAAAAGACTAGGTTCATAATGCACAAACCTCGTAATCCCTCCACTACTTCTCTCACCCATTCATCATTATGTTCATCAAAGTGTATTTTACGAGCTTCTTGAAGAACTGCAATATGTGGAAGCTAAAAATAATTTAGTTTGAAATGTTATTTACCATTCAGAAGAAAATGAGGATTGTTTGTAGAGAACTTTCCTTACATTATTACTGCCAAGTTGGGTTAAAAGTAGTTTCTGTCACCAAGTGACGGCTATATAGTACTGTAGCTTATGTTGGGCAAGTAAGATAAAACTATGAATAATCATTTTTCTTCACTTTCCAAATTTGAAGTTATGCTATAAAATTTACTTTCAATGTGCATTTTCTTAGAAGAGATTTATATGGTTTCAGCTAATTACTAAAATTAAGGAATCTATCTCACTAGACTAACCTGGATTTAGAGGAATTTAAAGCTAAAACTTTGATGATCTATTTGTAGATCTTGTCTTATTGCTGATAATTTTTTGCTGTTTGCAGTTTCTCTATATTTTTTGCGAAAAGCTTAATAAATTACTTTGCCAAGTGCAGACTGAAATGACTGGAAAGGTGGACCTTCCAAAAAGTTGGTGCAAATTTGGACACAATATTCAAGCTTGATACTGTCTGAATTTGGACTGTGATAAAAAGTTTGACATAAAATAGGTTTCTGACACAAAATAAATGTGGTGAAAGATTTTTTAAAAATTTGAAATGGGTTAATTGATATCAAAGGTACATTGTACCAGGATTATAATTTAATACGCCAGACGCGCGTTTCGTCTACATAAGACTCATCTGTGACGCTCTAAAATATTTGAATTAATTTTAAATTGAGAATTGTGCTAATGTGCAATACTATGATATTGTGCAGTACTGTGCTATTGCGTAATACAGTGATATTAATTGTGCAATATTGTGCTAGTAATGTTTTATATTATGCAATAGAAGATGTTTTGCTATTGAGCATTACTGTGCTATTGCACAATACTGTACAATTGAAAATTTCTTGCTACTGCTCAATTCTGTGCAATTGAAGATTTCTTTTTATCAAAAGCAACTATGGTAAAACTAAAAAGAGCTAGAAATCAATACCATATAATTATATACCTGAGACTCTTCTATTTCATGAAGTAACAAAACAACTGCAAGTCTGTTAGTCCTCTGAGATTTTTCCAAACTAATCAGCAGCTCAAATGAACACCATGAACTGCCTAAGGAATTTTCTGAGATAAACAGCAATGTTTTATCTGCTTTATCTACCAACCCTGTAATGGCTGGTAAGACATGTGTCCCTGGTTTTAAGTCCTCCTCTTCATAAATATTTATACCATTATCTTTCAGCTTTGGAATAACTACATCATTTACAAGATGACGGTCTTCAAATTTATTGCTATGAGATATGAAGTATCTGGAAGGATTATCTTCCATCCTTTTACTGAAAATAAAAATACAATTGGTGCTTAATAAGTATAAACCAAATTAAAATTTGTTTTAATAATGTTGTTTTACATGAAGACCCTGGTATAAACAAATTAATTGCTTCTATAATTTTATGTGGAACATTAGTGTCTGTTTGTCGTTGTTTTTGCTGTTAGTATTTCACAATGAGATTTCTATTATTTCTTCATTCTGTTAAATTAAACTAATTAAAACTAAGTTTATACAGCAAGTTCTGAGCGAAAAAAAAGATTAAATTTTTACTGTTGAAAGTTTATAACTAATAATTTTCATCTGTTAATTTGTAAAAACAAGAACTACATGTAACAAGAGTGCACACGCTGAAATGTCTCACCTTCTATACTAATCATTGATATTATGTTGATAGTCCTAAGTATAAAGCTAAGCTTTATTACAACTGTCACATAAAATTAACATTAACCAAGATAACTAAACAAAGACCAATGAACCTTGAAAAAGAGGTCCAGGTCAGATGAACCATGCCAGGCAGACAGGTACTGCTAACAATGCTTCTATACAACATATATAGTTGACACATTACTTATAGTTTAAGAAAAATAGACCAAAACACAAAAACTTAACACTGTGCAATGAACCGTGAAAATGAGGTCACGGTTAAATAAAACCTGCTCGACTGACATAAAGATCATAAAATATTTCCATACACCAAATATAGTTGACCTATGGCATATAGCATTAGATAAAAAGACCAAAACTCAAAAACTTAACTTTGACCACTGAACCATGAAAATGAGGTCAAGGTCACATGACATCTGCCCGCTAGACATGTACACTTAACAATCATTCCATACAACAAATATAGTAGACCTATTGCATATGGTATGAGAAAAACAGACGAAAACACAAAAATTTAACTATAACCACTGAACCATGAAAATGAGGTCAAGGTCAGATGACACCTGCCAGTTGGACATGTACACCTTACAGTCCTTTCATACACCGAATATACTAGCCCTATTGCTTATAGTATCTGAGATATGGACTTGACCACCAAAACTTAACCTTGTTCACTGATCCATGAAATGAGGTCGAGGTCAAGTGAAAACTGTCTGACAGACACGAGGACCTTGCAAGGTATGCACATATCAAATATAGTTATCCTATTACTTAATTATAATAAGAGAGAATTCAACATTACAAAAAATTTGAACTTTTTTTTCAAGTGGTCACTGAACCATGAAAATGAGGTCAAGGACATTGGACATGTGACTGACGAAAACTTCGTAACATGAAGCATCTATATACAAAGTATGAAGCATCCAGGTCTTCCACCTTCTAAAATATAAAGCTTTTAAGAAGTGAGCTAACACCGCCGCCGTAGCCGCTGCCGCTGGATCACTATCCCTATGTCGAGCTTTCTGCAACAAAAGTTGCAGGCTCGACAAAAATGGTAGTTAATCCAGCATTGGATTTAAATATCAGGATAAAAATAATATCTACATTGTTGGCAAATATAACATTTATTTATACATGCTACGAATAAAGATGAAAAAATCTGTGAGCCTCGCTTTTGTTCGTTTCTAAATCTTATACAAATAAATTTTATATTTTAAGACATGCACAAAAAATTATATTGTATATATTTATTGTGTAATATGACAAAAGCATTAATCATCATGATCATTTATATGATCATAAAAAAAGGGTCCCCTCCCAGTCCCACCACTGCAACCATCATAGTAAAAATAAAAATAGCCTTTTAAGAAGTCATACATTTGATGGATGTAGATTAATAATTGCACTAGTTAGAATCCTGACAGGATCACAGGACTGTCAGGAGTTTGAAAGAAGCTCTACTGTGATAGTCGAGTTTGGTACATATGTATATTTGTAGGACTTTATTTAAAGTGCGATGGTACTCTAAAGTGCAATGGTCACGCTAAAGTACGGTGGTGCCTTACGCTAAAGTACGATAGTTGTTTGTTTGCTAAAGTACGATGGCATATCACGCTAAAGTGCAATTGACCAAAATGGTACGATTATTAGGCTTAAAACGTGAATGTATTGGATGTTATTTCATATCGGTTGAGAATAAGATTCTCTTATTGGATTTAAAGGGGTCACATGACATTCATTATTCTTCAGTAATAAATTCAATCGGTCATTCACAGAAAAAAACGGACCAGAAACCCGGTCGTTAACGAACTTTCACATGATAATGACCGGTGGGGCGTGGTTTCCGTCTGATAATGACCGTTGGGGCGTGGTTTCCGTCTGATAATGACCGTTGGTGCGTGATTTCTCTGTTAAAGACCGGTGGGGCGTGGTTTCTCTGTTTAGAGAGATGTACCTTTTATAAAAAATGTTCCTGTTTTTAATATTATATTTAAGTTGTTGAATTGTTTATTATATGTTTTCCTTAATCATAAAATTAAAGATAACTTGATTAAGTATTTATATACTGAAAAAATTGCACTAAAATGAATGGCAGTATTACTACGACTTGTCTTCACTCTTTGCCATAGAAATCGTACAACTACTCGAGTTCGCTATAAGCATGTTGAATTTATGAGAATTTTCCAAAACATGGTTCCTCAATGAAATAAACATAATAGTTCTTGAAAAACTGGTCATTATCGTGATACATGGACTGCCCGTAGGACAGTGGTATTGACTGCGACAGCGATAATGACCTCGCCTTCGACTCAGTCATTATCACTATCTTAGTCAATACCACTGTCCTGTGGGCAGTCCATATATCACGATAATGACCAGTTTTTCAAAAACTATTATATAATTAAAGAACATGTCCTTTTGCAAAAGCTAGTAAGCTAACTTTTATAAATATGTGATAGGCTTCATGATTTACTTGTAGGCTTAAGTCATTGTTTCTAAATTTATAAGACCGAACATGTTTTTATTGTAAAAAAAGTAATTTAGGTGTCACCAAATGCTATATTTCCTGGAAATGAGTTTTTAACAATTTGGGCATATTAAATATTTGGATCATTGGTGTAGCTTAACATTCTCACAGTTTACCAATTAAAAGAACATCTCCCCTTACAGTTGTTATTGAAAATTGGAAAGACAAATTTCGTTCATTTTCGAAATGTGTAACATTTATTTGTATGGGCTTTAATTCAAATGCGAGAAAAAGAAGATGTTGTCAAAGTTTTCTCCATTTTTGTAGCAATTAGTTATTTACAAAACTGCAATTAACGTAAAAAGAATTTAAATGAGTATATACTATTTTGTATCTATACAGTCAACTGCAGATACAAGTCCTCGATTCTTCCAGCAGCCGAAAAAAACACACCGATTTGCTTCAGCTGACAAAGCATGGTTAGGTTTAAATCAATTAAGTCATGGACACTTGCTTCCCGACTGCTTGGGTTATAAGTTGTTAATGAAATATATTTTCCGGCATCTACGTTTATGGTTTGTATAAAGGACTGTTTACGTCATAATTCAACTGCGTGTCGTACTCTATACTTTCGTGGACCATCACACTTTAGACCATCGTACTTTAGCGTCCCCATCACACTTCAGAGTCCTACATATTTTCAACCAGTTTAAAATTGATAGGATTTCAAACTCTTGTGATTATGATCTGTGGGAATTTTCACTTACCTTTTTCTTCTTCCAGGTGAAGAACAATAATCAAACGTTGTACATATATATGTGGTCCCGAAATTGGAAACTTATATCGACTATCGGGCAAAGTTTACATCTAATCTTCTTTTAGTCTACCTTTGTTCTTTATATTAAGTGACGCTTTCTCAGATAATAATGAACATGATGAAATAATGCTTCCCAGCTTTCACTTTGAAATAGTTGCTGGAATTACCAGCGCATAGGTTTTTCTTTTTAACTGTTCAAAACGAAAGTAGAGCGGACAGGTTTCCCACATATCCAAAGGAACCAGATCTAGGAGATACTAAATTATGAAACAAGTACGGATATTTCGGAATTCTATTTATTTACGATAAAATGTTGATTTTATGAACAGATAATGACCACATGAATGATATTTTTGTCAGCACAGTAGTTTTGTTTAAAGGACTTGCAGGATGCATCCATCGTTTTGGAAAGGGGGAATAAATTAATTTCATAAAATGGATCAAATTAAAAATTTTGGTCGATTTTATTCTACCTTTACCAAGGATTTGTATAGTAAGTCTTACTATACAAATCCTTGCCTTTACAAAAATGGTGTCAAGAATAATAATAACAAATGTTATCAAAACATTGACATATACATATATATCACATCAAATATCTTAACATAACAGAGCAACACAAATCTTTCATAATTTGACACTTGGGTGCCATGTGAAATTGACAATGCAGGTGTACATGTATAACCATAAGACTACATTTTGTGTAGAATCAGGACCTTCATGTTACCTTGGTCTTTGACCTGGATATTGAAATTAATTTTAACGACATTTTGTTGTCCAGAAGAGAGATTTTATACTCTGACATGCTTTTTAAATTGGGCACATTGTTGCACCTCAAGACAAAGTGTCATGTATTCTTGAAGATGGCATTTGACCTGCACATAAAGGTCAAATGAGTGATGTTTAAGAACAAGTTCTTGTACTTTTTAAACATATTACAATTCTTGTTTGCCTTAACATACCTGATTAGTGCACACACAAGTTTTGAAATCATAGTGCACCAGAGTTTCATTAAATCATGGTCCTCTCCCTAAATCATATACCTTCATTGTAAGAGAGCCTTTTGGTGGTCTTGGACTGTTTTTTGCTTTTTGGTCAAGTTATTGTCTCTTTGACACATTACCCGCTCACTCCTCAATTTTATAGACCAGCTATCTCTATAATATGGTAATTTTGGCTTGTGATCCTAGACAAATCCTTTCTTTACATCCCTGGTGTAATGGGAAATAGAACTTTATCAATGTAAAGATTCAATGATTCCACAGACCACTTGAATTTGCAATACACAAGAATGTGTCCATAGTGTGTAATGGGGAATAGAACTTTATCAATGTAAAGATTCAATGATTCCACAGACCACTTGAATTTGCAATACACAAGAATGTGTCCATAGTTCACAGATGCTATCATTTTCTATGTTCAGTGGACCCTGAAATTGGGGTCAAAACTCTAATTTGGCAATAAAATTAGAAAGATCATATCATAGGGAACATGTGAACTAAGTTCCAAGTTGATTGAACTTCAACTTCATCAACAACTACCTTGACCAATAACTTTAACCTGAAGTGGGACAGACGGAAGAAAGAACAATTAATAAAAGTAATAAAAGAACAGATGCACAGACTAGAAAACAATGCCCATAAATGGGACGTTACTAATATAAACCCTGAAACCAAATTTCAGAAATCCTTGTTATGTAGCCACTGAGAAAAATGTGATGAACAATATTCATTGGAGCGATGGACAGACAGACAGACAGAGGTAAAAAAGTATACCCCCATTTTTTTTAAAGTTGGGAAGTTATAATAAACAATTCACCATTTTATTTATAAATTATAAATTATGGCATATAAACACTAAACATAGGCACCATTTTACGTATTTTAGATATTGTGCTAAATTTAAATCAGTAACATACAATAGAAGATACTTTTGCATTTTTTTTCATATTTTACCTTGTTCAATATAGTCTCACAGACAAATGTTACAAAAAAGATAATGATCAATAAAAATAGGTAAACTTCTTTTTATCAATTTAGATAATTAGAATAGATTTAAAGGTCCTAGTGAATAAACTATACAGAGAACAATACCTGTTGTATTTGTTCAATGGGACAAATGAACTGCCAAAAGTTTAAATGGACAGGTAACTATCAAGTGAATCTGTGGTAAGGTATAATTGGGTTAGCAATAATAGATTGTCAATAGGACATATTATATCCTCCTCATACACTATAGGAAATTTCCATGTAAAGTGAACTGTGAAATCTGGTGAAAAAAAGAATTTATTTGGCATATATTTTTATTTTATTATTAATTTGACATCATAACCAACATGTATATGTTTGATGTAGATGTGATCACATCTTCTTAGCAAACTAATTTTAACCAAAATGTTAAACTGGTATTGTATAAACAAATGGGCACACATATTGGAAAACATAATTATATTATAAATAACATCAACAATAAATAAATATCTATAAAACAATATACAAAAATATAAAACACTACTTTTTAATAACAGTGGTCCAAGTAATTGATATATGGTAACATAAAAAACATATGCAGGTCCTTTAATCAAGTATTTATAAAAAAATATATAAAAAGGGAGCCCAAAGTTTTTTTGAGGACTAATAATTTTCATGAAACATAATTCTAGAGTCTAGAGGTAGATACAATGTATTGTACTTAACAAAATAACTACTTAGTAGCAAAATAGTGCTGTAGTCTGTGGTATAAACTTGTTCATTCAATGAAATAAATATTTTAGTTTCTTGTGTATAATTCGGAGTTTAGTATGACGTCCATTATCACTGTACTAGTATACATATTTTTAGGGGCCAGCTGAAGGACAACTTCGGTGTGGGAATTCTCGCTACATTGAAGACCCATTGGTGGCCTTTGGCTGTTGTCGGCTCTATGGTCGGGTTGTTGTCGCTTTGACACATTCCCCATTTCCTTTCTCAATTTTATGGTCTTTATAATAAAGCTTTTGTCAAGGTAAAGACATTATTATAAAAAATACTGCTAAAATTAGAAAAGTAGTAGTGCAATTCTGCTTTTATGAAATTGAATCAAAATTAAGGAGCAGTATGACAATACAAATATTAATAATATTAACATTGGTCCAAACTCGCTTCAAAGAAAATCTTCAAAATAAGCATGAGACAGATATATAGCACAGATAAGAAAGCAATGCTGTTTGATTGTCATGAATTTGTCTGCTCATCCATATCCTGCATGCTAAGTAAACATGTTGTCTAACCAATCCTTTTCTCTATTATATCAGCCAAAGAATCTTTCTCATCTAAAAAACATAAATTAATTTTAAATAATTTTTTATCATTGCAATTTGTGTGACTTTAATTTGATTGATTGATTGATGGTTGCTTAACAGGATTGATTACAGATGTTAATCTTGATCAATATAAACAATTTGTATGTTTAAAATACATTTAACCTAAAATCCACCATTCCAACTAAAAAACTGCTATAGCATCATGCATTACAAAAAAATAGTCACAACAAGAAAGATGTCCACAACACAGAAGGATGAAATGATAAAAAACAAAAACAAATGATTGACATAAATTACACTGTATAGCCTGGTCAATTAGAAGTAGTTGGATATTAAAATGTTCAATATTTTCAAATCCTCAGTTTCAATAAAAGTATAGTTTTAATGTACAATACTCTTAGTCCTAAGCTTAAGTTTCTAATTCAAAAATCAAGAAACCCCCATCAAGCCAGTGTTTGGATCAGTATATCTTTTGTATTGAATGTAAAAATAATTTCTTTTATTTCTTTTCTGAATATTAAAAAGATTTCTCCAGCAAAATTTCTAAGTTTGCCCCCTTAAAAATATATATTCTTTAACCTTTTAATTCAATGAATAAATGGTGTTTCAATTGATATTTTACAGTGTGTCTTTCTATGTTGTGATGTTACACTATAGTTTCAGATAAAGGTGAAGGTTTGGTACCATTCAAACTTTTAAACCCGCTGAAATTGTTTGCGCCTGTCTTAAGTCAGGAATCTAATGTTCAGTAGTTGTCATTTGTTGATGTGGTTCATAAGTGTTTCTAATTTCTTGTATAGATTAGACCGTTGGTTTTCCTGTTTGAATGGTTTTACACTAGTAATTTTTGGTGCCCTTTATAGCATGCTGCTCGGTGTCAGCAAAGGCTCCGTGTTGAAAACCATACTTTGACCTATAATGGTTTACTTTTTTAAACTGTGACTTGGATAGAGAGTTGTCTTATTGGCACTCATAGGGCACATCCTCTTTAACTAATTAATAATAATTTGGGATGTTCTGATGATCAAGATGTCATTCATCATAAAGGATGATAAGACTGCACAATATATTGCAATTCCTAATCATACCTGTCAACCTGTGACGATGAAAATGCAGGTCATGACCTGCATTGAAGAATCAAATCTCAGGTCATAACGCGTACAAACTTTTTCGAGCTGAATTTCAGTATTTATGGTACATTTTCTTATAATGTATATCAAAGATACCAAAACATCATTGCATGTTCACTTTGTTAAGTCATTTTAAATCTTATTAAATATTATTTCATTCCACTTTTAAAGATTTTTATAAATTTGTGTAACTCAGTCTTATGTGCTTTACTTTTTGAGAAAAAATACTACAATCATCAAACACTGGAATTTAATGTACTTTTTATATATGTTTGAGTCTATTGACTATGTAGCCTTTAACCATAACTTTTTACATTTAACAAAGAAATTAGACTATGATAAAATATAGTAATACAGTTATCAAAACAACAACAAATGGAAGTGTTTAACGACCTTGACTGGCTATACAGCCCTCGCACGGTCGGCTCGGTGCCCGAAGGCGATTGGTGAGCATTTAAATATTTTCTGCCGTGGGTCAGGAACTGGTAGTAGAGGACGCCGAATGGAGGCCGCCATCTTGGTTTTGGTGAGTAGATTTTTCTTTGTTTACTATTTTGATGTTATTTCTTCACTAACGGCTGCTTTCAGGGCCAGTTTGGTCAGCTTGGCAGCCCGCTAGCCTCGATGATGGAGTACTGGTAGATGAATCGTGGACGTAGTTCTAAAGATGACAGGAAGCGTTATCAGGACCCAAAGCCGCGAGGCAGTTACATGCAGGTCGTATCACCCAATACCTAGGATACAGCCCTCGAACGTTAATCGGCATAACACTCCCCATGATACAATAGTTTTGGAGTGCATGTTAACGCGGGGTACGCCAACTACTACGTCTATCTGTACGGCTTGGATTGGTTTCTGTCATCTTAAGTAGTAAGTCGTTGATCATCTAACTGTAAACCCTCATCGAAGATAGCGGGTAAAGGAGAGCTGGCCCAGCACGTCCGTTCAGCTGTAATGACTGAGACGTGACTGATGGATTGAGTAAATGATGTAATCATGGTTATCAAAATGCGCATCTGGTGCAAGAAAATTGGTACCGTTAATTTTATTAAGGAAGTATAAATGTAAAAAAATATTTTTCAACTTTTTTAAAAAAATTGTATGAAGGTATAAAAATAATGAAAAGTTATTTTTCAATATGTATTTGAATTTTATATTTTTATGATTTAATCTTTTTCACCCATAAAACGTAAATATAAGGAATAATTTTGAATGGTGACAAATAAGGGGAAGTAACTCTAGTTCAGTTTGTAAACCATGGTGCAATTTATTTACGACCTAAAGCTAAGGTAATTGGTGTTAGTTAACAGTGTGTTTGACACCAAAGCTGTCAAGTAAAGCCATGCACTTAATGGGTCACTTAATTTGACAGTTTACATAGCTAGATGAACTTCCTGTCCATGGAAGAATTACGAATTTGCCGGTATTTCAAAGGAATATTACTTATGAAATCAATCTCAAGGCTAAGAAATACGGGTGAAATCGGGTCATTTTCGGAATTCCCGGGTTATTTCAATGACCCGCCGGGTGTTCCGGGTGATCCCTCAAAATTGAGAAAATCTCGGCACACACCCGCAGAATACGGGTCAGTTGACAGGTATGCCTAATTTGTCAATTGTCAATCTTACTGGTATCAAATGCTTGGG